>JAPYYQ010001175.1:0-67338 GCA_030522585.1 Anagyrus pseudococci
GACGGAATGCACATTCTACATTTATACATTCGTCTAAATGTACATTCTGTAAATGACTCGTCTGCGCAGTGTTCATTCTATTTTTTGAACCGCACCCCGCATTTGCTTCTTCGTTGGAACTGATTACAACAATAATGCAACAGCAACATTCGAGTATAGTTATAGAACCTGGCGGTCGCATTAAATCATTAAGAAATAAACGAGGCTTTTAAATAAAGGCGAAATTCCCGTGTATCACAGGTTCATACGCGGACACAGAGGCGTTACACAGCCTACTGACTTATACACGTCCAACTGCGGGGATTAATGCATTACGATTCTTCAAGCGAGAGGAGAGCGACGAATATTCGCGGAGAGTATGGCGAAAAATCGCCGGGAGCTAAATGCAAGCGGGTTGAGACGCAACGAGCGCAAAATTACACTGGTAATGTGACAATGCGAGCGGCTGCGTTAGCGCAATTAGGCTGTATAAGCCAACCGATAAGAGGGGGACTACTCGCGCGTTCACGCCCGAAGCCAAGGCCAGGTGAACTAATGATCACCCGGAGCTAGTTCGCCGGCTCTTTCTTTACTTTACCTTTAACATTCCTTTTTCTTTTCCTCGCTCTCTCTCTCTCTCTCTCTTTCTCTCGTCTGATTTTTTTCTCTCCTTCCAGCTCGGTTCATCATTTGCGCCGCTTTTTCTCCGATTACCCTTGCTCAATGTGTATATTTATCGTACTGAGAGAGAGAAAGAGAAAAGAAACAAAACCATAAGGCTCGTGTGCTAATAATTACATTTCAAGGGTCCTCTTCAACAATTTCCGCGCGTTCGTATACGTTCGGTGGTATTAAAACGCCGAATTAACAATCGTTCGAATTCCAATGAAAAAAAATCCCGCGGCTGCCCTCGTTACCGACGACTACTTCAACTCGCGGCAAATTCCCAGTTGGCTCGGGCGGTGGCGAGCTCGACTTCCACAGCTTCGTCTGCGTTCCGCTGGGCGCTATATTACCGCGGCCAGTCCATAAGCGGCCGTTCATCACCCGCGTAACAATGTATAACGACGCCGAGGAGGAGAGCGCGCGAAAGAGCCGCCCGCGCGAGCGCACAATTAGCCCCGGCGACTTGGCTCGCTATCTCTCTCTCTCTCTCTCGCCGCGGCCTTTTCATGCCCGACTACAATCGAGCCGCCCCGGAGGAACATTAAAACATCACGGCCTCGAGACAATGAGCGCGGAGAATAACGCCGACGCTGCACCGCCGTTTCTGCCCGAGATATCTGTATATCCCCCCTTTTGTCCGGGTAAAAAAGATCGCGAGAGAGAGCGGCGAGCTTGCATTAACGAAATTTCACAGCCGAAAACGTATAGCGGCCGCTTGATCGATTGGCCGACATTACTTTCTGCTGTATATCTGTACCAGCGATATATCCAATTGTTGGCTGCTGCAAGCCCGCCTATCCCGAGATTTTGCCTCGCAAAAGGTGTGTATATAAATTTAGCAGAAGTAGTTAAATCATCTCTGCGGTATATTTTCGCGGGAGTGGCTTTTCAGGGGGAGAGGTGGTGGGTGGGGGTGGAATGAAGCTTTTCTACGGCGTCATTAGTCCCTAATTACCAGCTGATCGCGTGCCATCTCTCGCTCTCCGGCGCGCAAGCCCGGGCAAACTTAGTATCTCGCAAAATGATAATTTCCTCGGATTCAATTAAAGCGCTGCAGCAGCAGCAGCGGCAACTCAGCGGCAGCAGCAGCTCTCTGGGAGTCTCTCGAGGAACACGAAGACAATAAACTTTAAAATTCGAAACAAGCATATAACGTGCAGAGAGGGAGAGGGAGAAAAGAGAGAAAGAGCATCGCGTGCGTCTCGCTTCGCTCGTGCCGACGTCGTTCCTCCCTCCCCCTTGCTTCAACTCTTTCTTGCCCTACCGCATCTCTCTCCCCCCCCCCCACTCTTCCCCTTTATTCCTTCGTTTCTCCTTTTTTTCTCCACTCCCGCGCTGTCTTCTTCCTTCCTCCTTCTATTTTTCTTACTCCGTTGGTTCGCCACAAAAGTTGCCCACACGCCCGCCTTTGAAGCGCCGATCGATTTCGTTTTTCGCGTGTATGTGTGATCTAGGCGCGTGACCCCTAAGTTCCGAGTCTTCGTCAAAGGGGCTTTTATAATTTTCCTCACCCCCGCTTTTTTTCTATAATGCACCCTTCGGCCTATCACGCTCGTGTTTCTCAATTAAGTCTATTGCGACTTCCGGGGGGATGGGAGAGGGACTTGTTTGCCGGACGTTAACAAATACCGATCACGAAAGCCTAGGATCTCTTTTTTTTCTTTGCTCGGAAGAGCCGAAAAAAAAAGCACGCCGAGAGTTTACGCGGATCCGATTGCGCGTTAGCCTCTCCCCGGGCCGTCTGAATGGGCTTGACCTCGCGCTTTTTACTACGTTACGACCTCGCCACAAATAGGGCAATATTCGCTGAAAATGGATAATCTTTATTATTCTTTGAAATATCGATTAAGCTTGTCGGAAAGAAACAGAGAGCGAGCTCCCCTTTGCGCTCTCCTCTGAGAAGGGGGGAAACAATGTGGGTTTTCGACGCGGATGATACTTTGTTTCTTGTTTATCCGCGAGCCTTAAGTGTCTCGTAAACCCTTTTAATTCGTTGGCTCGTTGAATTTTTTTTTGTTCATTCGTAAAATTCGCATTTTTTTTCCCCAGAATTTTTCACGTCGACAACGATACGAAACGCCGGGTTCCTTTGTTCCAATCGACGTAGCATCTTCTATCGAAGCGAAAAATGTGCTGGCCCGATGCAAAACCGTCTTCGAAATGTCAAATAAAACACTCCGGGCAATCGTGCCGAAGGATGAAATAAACAAGCCACGAGAGGCCCTCCCCGTGTTCATATACACATCAACGCGCGGTTTCACTCGTTTCTCCTCCCCGTGATTTATATTTCATTCCCTCGAGATTGTTATATTCGAGCCAACAAAAGCCTCGAGTGGTCCGTCAAATGTTCCCTCGGCTTTCACCAGCGGCCTCTAATACTCCAAAATTAAATCCCCGCCGACGCTGCTTTTCCCGAGCATCCCTTCCATTTCCTCCTACTTAGCCTACACCAGAGGCGAGTCAAAGAGGCTCTCATCGCTGGCTCGTACTCCGCGCGGGCGCAACGTCTCAATAACGCCGGCCCCGACGAGTATATAAGCGAGAACGAGCGCGCGAAGGCGCGAGTGGGCCAAGTGGTGCCAAGGGCCCCGTAATATATGGCCCTTAAATCATCGTCGCTGCAGCGAGTGGATGGTGGCTCCACCTAACCACTGGCGTGCACCGGTAACCGCCCCGCAAACATATCAATCAGTACGCCTCTCGCACCCCCCTCTTTCGCCTCGACCACCTTTCCTCTTTGCCTCTATTCCGCTGCAGCCGTTCTGCCTCGTCGCTTCTCCTCTTCCCTCTCCCCGCGCATTCGACAGCGCACTTAAAGATCCACCTATTCGAACTCTCGTTAATCAAGCGCGAGCTCCTCTCCTCCCTCTCGCGCTCCTGCCTCTTATTGCGCTTGCATTCGCCTCGAGAGCCCTACACGTATACGATTCTATTTGGTACATCGATATAGGTACTACTTGGCAAAATTCGCAGTAGTCCAATAAAAAGCCATATAAAACAAGTGCACAAAAAATATTTTTTTTCCTCCGATCATCAAATTTTTCAAGAATTATCTCACGATGTTTAAAAAAGAAAAACGCGCGCACTTGGCGAAGAAATCGGTGCTCTCTCGTACATGCACACGCTTGTAAGCGTATAAAACTCAACGTTCCACGAACTTCGTCGTATGGCTCACTTGCTTCTCGCGAAGAAAAGAAAAAAGGTAAAGGCCCTTGCTTTGCATGAGAGTAAGAAAGAGCGTACGCGAAACCGACGCAAAAAAAACGGACAACAGCAAAACAAAGCTTCTCGCCCGGGGATCAGCGCCGGCGCTCAATTAACAAAAAGAGAGCAAGCTAAAGTAAGAGAGAGAGTGGCCGGCTCTTCGCGGAAACGAATAAATAGGCCATAAAAGCCCCCGCGTCCAGCGGCGCACATGCAAACGCACTCGGCGAAATGACGACTCGAGAGCGCTGCTCCCTCTCTCTGTAGTTCTATACACGGGCAAAAGAAATATACTCGTCTAATGGCACTGGGCAGGATAATTTTCGAGATCACGTCAGCTCGGAGTATGTGTGTTTGCGTAGTGTGTCGACGATTGCCCCCCGAGAGACTTTTGATTATGCAAATTATGGATGGGTTTATTGCCGGCCGAGTTTTACTGAGCGCGCGCATTTGCCTACGCGCAGCTGGCTGTGCTTCCGCTCTATCTCTCACTGTGCATCCTCGGTTTTTTTTCTTCTCTCTGCATCTTTATTTCTTCTTTTTCGAATTTTACGACCCAAGAGAGCGGTGTGTGCTCCTCCTGTATCTCTTTCTTTCGACGGCATTTGTTAGATAACTCCGTAACATTTTAATTTGCTCCTAATGTACTCGAGACGTGTTTTAGCGATGCCGGGATGGGGAGGGCAATAAAATAGACCGGCTAAATACATTTTAATTGCCGCGCGTATATAAAATAAATAGAAACGAGAAAAGAGTACACACGGCATAAATGTATAGTGCATAGGCTTTTGCGGTAGTAGGGTCAGGCAGGCAGTGAGCAGCAGCGACTTTGGAACAATAAGCGCGACTCGCTGGATGAATGTATCTTAATGAAATTCCCACTTTGCAAGTGCACGCAGACGCACGTAATACAATCTCTCTCTCTTCTTGGCACACACGCACCCAACGTTTTAATTATTAATTTGATAGAAAAACAAATAAAGAGAGGCGTCGGAGCCTGGCGCTCGGGAGTAGCGGCGCTGGGGAGGGGGGAAGTACGCGTTATGAGTGCCGACTTTCGACGATTTACAGCAGGCACGACTCGAGAGAGAGAGCCCGCGCTCATATATTTATTGCGCGAGTAGCGTACGCGGACTCGCGGTAATAAGGCTGAGAGAACTGAATATCATAAGAGCCTCGAGATTTATGGAGTTAACTCATTGCCGTGAACAAGTGTACGCGCCTGTCTCTCTCTCCGTCTGTGTGCGTATACGTGTGGTGCTGCTATCCTCGAAAGCAATTTTCCGTGCAGGTTAATGCGTCATTATGAGAATCAGCGCAATTTCGAATGTTAAGGCGGCATTTTTTTATATACGTATACTCGTCTAATTGTGCGTGTGCCTCGTTGGCTCTTTGCAGCGACCTTACCTCTTCTACCCCCGTCGCCGAGTTGTTTTTATCTTTTTGTTTTTTTCGTACGAATGATTTCGAAAAAGTGGCCTGACGAAAAGTAATAAAGCATTGCACGAGAAAGAGAAGGACGAGGTGTTCATTAACCTAAGCTTAATCATTTTACTGCGCCACTTAAACGGATATTAGGATTTCGATGATTATGATTGTAAAAATAATAATGACGCCTGCAACGCGTAGATCATTTACTAACTGGCGCACCGATAAACGCTATAATGTACCTAACACCCACTCCAATAGTTTTACGTATCTACCCAACAGATCAACACAATATAGTAGCCGTATAGTTTATCTAAGCCAAACAGTCCCAACAGAAAACGTCATATCTCGTTTAAAACGCGCGTCTACCCCTTCAAACTCGTCATTACGTCTTCCCATCGATCTGTTAAGATAATCCGTCTATGTATTGTTTTTTCCTCCAGCAGTGTCCGCATGGAAAGCCGTAGGGAGCCTCGGGGCGAGCGCGGCTCATTCCCACACACTGTCAACAGGCCGCGTACGGTACCCGCGGACATAGCTCCGCGGCAAAAAAGCACCTCGCGCAACGTATCATAGCGGTGTGTCGCGGCTTCTCTCGTTATGGGGGTGGCCTCTCCTCTTTTTTTTCTCCTCCCCGCGAGCGAGCTTCGCTGGAACCCGATCTCTCGCCTACCGGTTTCTAATCTCCACGCGCCACCGGATCTTCTTCTCCCTCCTTTTTTTTCCTCCAACCCCCGTATACTGAAAGTCCGGCAGTTTGTTCTTTTTTCTTTTCCTGGCCAGCGCCGGGCCGTAATGAGAAGTAATGGAAGCTCGCGCGTCTAACAGTAAACCCGCGCGCTTTACGCACACCACACCGAGAGAGAGAGAGAGGCTCCGAGGCGCGGTTTTATTTACTTTATTTTTTGTTCGCATTCGCAGCCGAGAGACCGGTAGACGACGCTCGTTGCATTATTCCTCGGGAATCGCGCATCTTTCGGATCTTTTTTTTTTTCATTGCCCCCCGCGCTAACGTTCCGTCGATTCTCCCGGTCTCAATCCCGTCAATCTAATTAATGCGACCGAGGAAGTATTTCAGGATATATCGATGAAATTCGAATCGTCGGAGCAGGTATAGACCGCTGTAGTAGAGGCTGTCGTAGAAAAAGTTGTTGCGCTCGATGTGTGTATACGTACGAGGCTCTCGAGAGCCGCATTGCTGTCGCGTGTAAGCCGAGAGACTTTCTCATGGGGCTCGCCTCAAAAATTCATCCTCGCGCATCTGCAGCTCTCGGGTCTCGCGAGCTGATAAGGAAAAAAATAAGAGCCCTCGCGCTGTTACATTCCTCGCAATTAGCTGCAAGAGAGAGAGAGAGAGAGAGAGAGAGAGAGAGCTTAGGTCGTCACTGATACAGAGAGGGAGAAGGGGCAAAAGGGCCACGTAGCGCCGGGGAATTAATTAGCACGGCAGATATTTCATAGCGTGTCGAGAGCGGAGTCACGAAAGCCTCCTCTCCCGACGCTTTTTATAATAAGCCCCCGACTCGACTTGAGAGAAGCCTCGGCGCTTCACACGCGCACGGTATACTCTATAGGGTATCGAGAGGTCAGTCGCATCCCCCAACGCGCCTGCTCATATCAGGCCGACCGATGGTAATCCAAGCTGTACATCCTCAGTCCATAAATCTGTCGCTTCACTACACGTAGCTGTAGAATAATGACCACGAGACGTTTTTTCACCTATAGGCACGCCGATGTTTTCGTTCTGGCAGCTATTTTTACCTCGTCAGAGCTTGCGAGCTTTTTCCACGAACTACCCACTCGATGCTCGTAATCTAACGAACCACCGCGTAATAATGTAAATTCGGATTACGTCATTGTATCGACTCGGAGCCGTGGTGTGTATTGAGAAAAGTAGGCGTATCCCGTGCGCCGGCTGTAACAAAGTTAGGAAAATAAATAGCCCGGAGAAATGAGAAAACACAAAAATCTGCCCGTAGCACACGGTAACGGTCAAGTGTGTATACACAAGCACGGCCGTGTGGAATCAGCTCGAGGGACGGGAGTAGGGCCTGTCGTCGTAGTCACGTACGTACAAGTCCTGGCACGACGTGGTTCTCTCGCGAGTGACGAAAGCACAAGCAGTGCGAGGGAGGGAGCATAAAAGGGGGGGGGGAGAGACAAACAATTCCGGTGCGCTCGTTGGAAATTCGGGAATCGCAACGAGGGCTCTGCGGGGCAAGGCCGCATGATGTTTGCTCTTTCAAGGGAAAAATGCTTGAAAATTTTTGTTGATAGGCCGGGGGTAGGGGAACAATAAGTCGATGACGTGCTTGGCAGTACGCGACTTTAGCGCAATGTTTTTTATGGCATGAAATTGTCGTTCGTTAAACTATGTGTGTAATCTACGACTTTTTGAAAATTTCTCTTATCAAAAATTTTCCATTAGCCTCCTTACGGCTAGGTTCATTCGAAAAGCAGATAATGCGATCGTATAATTTGTAAAAAAAGAAGAAAAAAAGATGAAATCGAATGAAAATTCATCGTGGAAAGCCGATAAGTGAAGTGAGGCAGAGAGAGAGCGAGAGAGCAAAGTGCGCCGGAGGAGGTCTAGTAAAAGCCGTCGCTTAGAGGTAAAATCAGCTGAAAATGATTTTGATTCGCAGGCAAGGACTATACGAAGGCCGAGTAGGAAAAAGGCTCTCAGAGAGGGTGGTTGGCAAAGGGAGGGGGGTGGAGAAGGGCAGGTGGGGAAGAAGAGCGGCAATTTTCCAGACTGTCCAATCTTCGTGTGCGCCGCGCCGATTACGTAAATTTCTCGAGCGAGAAAGAGAGAGAGAGAGAGAGAGAGAGAGAGAGAGAGAGCGGCCGGTGCTGCAGAAGAGCCTCAATTTTCTCGAGGGCTTCCGCCTCTGCTCAGGCTTGGCTCTCTGCGTCTCTGCCCGACTGCTGCTGCGCCCTAGCTCCGAAGGATCGACCTGCCACAAGCAAAAGGTCCTGTTATTTTCCGTCTGAGCTGCTATAACCGCGCACGCGTTCTCTCCCCCACCCCCTCCTCTCGAATAATCTCGAAAGCAGCGTCGCCGCCGCCGCCGAGCAACCGAGTCGACGGGGAAGCGCAAAGAGGGCCACGGGTGGAATGGGCTGGGCACGGGGGGAGGGTTAAAAGTCAGGCAGAATAAACGGAAATTTTCCCTTTAAAATGCGGAATGGCGGAACGCGACGACCAATATAAGCGCCGCTGAGGTCGAGGGCCACCAGCATCTCTTTCTCCTCCGCCCTCGCTCTCTCTCTCTCTTTCGCTCGACTCTCGAGAGCGGCGGGGGCGGAAAAGCCTCTTCCATTCAGAGCCGGCGTGCCTCTGAAAGACTCCTTTCTCTCGCGCACTTTCGTCCCCCCCTTTCTTCCCTCTACCTACCCGCGCACTGCTTCCCTCCCTTGTGCTATAGCTCGTGGCGCGCACTGCCTCTCCAAAGTCCGCGGGACGTGGAATCCATTTAGCCTAATATCGACGAGTATTATTTAATTTCGCCCTACGACCTCTCTCTCTCCCCCGCGTGCGCGCCTCATTGTTGCCGAATAATGGGACGACGGCATTGGAATATAACTTTACGTATTCAACCTGGTCGATTCGTCGACGGAAATAGAAATTCGCTTGTTCCTTATAGAGTGCCATTCAAGGAGTAGCCGCATTATGATTATTATTATACTTTTTGGAGATTTACTCAATGCGAGAGAATTGTGCTTTGGCATTCCGACCGAGTTTATATAAAATATATGTACATATTTAATTTTACAATTACTCATATACTAATGTTTATTTTTACCAATTTCATACTTACGTTGTTTAATTTTTTTCTGTTACAGGTGAGTACCGCAAAAGAAGTCGATATTTCTCAAAATTATTGAGTAAGTAAGCATAAACCCGATTAAAGTTTAATCACTTTTATAAGTTGGTACAGTAATTTAGAAAAAAGACGATAATTAAACAACGAAAAAAACTTAATTTTACGACGAAATCACAAATAAAGCAGGAGAAAAGAATAATATTTGCCCGTTAATGTCGAGCGTATACGTCCATAAAGCTTTGTTTATGTAGCAAGCAGAATTCAATATATCCATTTAATTAAGAGTAATATTTTCGCGCTGTTCCAAAAAGGGATGAAATTCGCGCGGGGGCCCCAGCCTCGTCGTCGTCGTCGTTGCGCGCGTTAATATTTACCCTCGAGTTTATCCGTAATGCGCAAGGAAAACGTAAGGAGGCGGCCAATGCGAAGTGGAGGCGCAGGAGTGTGCGAGGGACCGAGCGAAGCGTATACACATGCGGGCCTTTATTAGATTATCGAGCGCGGCCAGTCTCGGACTTTGGCCCGCCCTCCCCCCTTGGCATTCTCCAGCTCGTCCAAATCTATTTATTTACGCACTTTTAAGACCCGACGTCTGGAGGCCGCTCAAAGCTCTCCCGGCCTCCCTCGGCTCTGCGTAAATTGGCTGGGAATCGATTTCGCCAATCGCCCAGCCGCTCTATTTCCCGCATTCCCGTTCGATGCTACTCTCTCGCGAGCGCCAGCCTCCCTCCCTCTCTTCGGGAAAAACTGCTGCTGGGCTAGGCCGAAAAGTAGATGCTGCCCCCTTGTCGTCTCTTGCCGAACTACAAAGATGCGGATGTTGCCTCTCTTTTTTTCGGGGGTTTACTTCACGTATACTTCTAGCTGTGTGAAATTTATATCCCCCGGTGAAGCTGACTTTTTCCGCGGGAATAAAGGGAAAAATTGATTACGCTATCGCTATTTTTCCAACGTCTATAAGCAATCTCAGTTGGTATTTTGAATTGCAAGGAGACACAGAGGACAGTTGCCAACGGCTGATCTCGTCGTTAATTCCCTTCCAAGTACATTGTTAACGTAAATTTAGGATGATTAACATTTTTCTAATTTTCATCTCTCACGCCGGAAGAAGAAAAAACGAGGCTACTTAGGGCCTAAGTAGCCCTTCACAATAGCCTCTTTTTTCCAAATTACCGAGCATATTTGGTTCAGTCCACGTAAAAAACACAAAACCCAAATGGCAGCCGTCAAAACTCCCGAACGTCGAGTGCGCGAAAAAAAAACAAAATATAACCGAAGAGCCTCGGCGAAAATGGTCCGGCACAATGACCGATCGATCTGAAAATCGAGAGTCATCGGTGGTGGCCACGGGACATTCTGTAGACGACCGATGCGTTTAAGTTATTCTTCATGATCGAACACACGGGGTCTTTTTAGCATCGGCCGCCGCTTTTTTTACAAGCGCGCATTATCGCTCGTGCGATGTCTAACGTCGGGGCGTAACGAGTTGCTGCTGGCTGCTTTCGAAGAGGGAGGGAGAGAGAGAGAGAAGTGACGATCACGTCGAGGGACAGCTGCAGCGCGCCCGATTCATTCTGGATTCACCCGGTATAATGGATTTTCGGGAAGTCACACCTATGTATGTGGGGCTCTCTGGCCTTACTCGCGTATGCTTCGATTTCGAAACTACGAGAATATCAAGATTGCAGTTGAAAAACTTTGGAACATCCCTTTGTTTGGCGTTAGAGAAGTTTAAAAATATTATTTGTATGGATAAAACATTTATCGGGCGACTTGATATTCGTCATTCTAATTAATCGTTAATCTAGATAAAAGACTAGAATATTACGAAGCAGCGACATGGCCGAGAGACATGACTCGCACGCGAACCGCGTCCTCGCGGGACACGAAGAACGAAATCGAGGCTGCTCAATAAATATATATGCTCATCCTCGCGGCATTGCTCTCGCCGGCGCTGTAGGCCGACGCGTATAGGAAGTCGATCATTAATTGCGCTTTAACTACTGGCATTTCAAAGAGAGACGCGGCTAGACAATGCACAGGATAGCGCATTGTCACGCAGCCCGTCATTCGGAGATTTATCAACTGATGAAAGCCTGCGCGTCACGCCAGCATCGCGGCTTTATTATTCATCGTGCATTTTTAAATTTTAATACGCACTGGATATTTACATTCCCTTTGACCTACCTCCGAACTAAAATCAGTAAAAATCACTTTATTTAGATCGTTTTCCAAAATAAAGAAATACATTCAAAAAAACACGTGTCCGTACCATTCTCAATTCGATCAAGAGAGAGAGAGAGAAAAAAAAGAGAAAACGCGTCGGCAAGGCGCAAAGCTGAGAGCGAGGTACTTTCCTTACGCGGGAAACTCGAGATTCCCAATGCACCTAGAGAGAAAGGTAAGCTTCATGGGACGCCGCTACAACACGCGCTAACAGCGTCGCCGTCGTCGTCGTCGTCGGCGATATATTGAATCGTCATAAAGCGGCTCGAGCGCATCAGAGCAGGCTCATTGTCCTGTCATTCACTCAGGGCCGTCATCCCCCGCGCGCGCGCGCGGCCGAGAAAAATAAACCACCCCTAATTCCCGCTGGTAGAGAGCTCGCGCTATACCTCCATTGGCCCTCTCTTTCTTATTCTCGTTCTCGCGCTGTATTTTTACGCGGGGGCCTCATCGCGCGCGTCTTCGGATCCGGATTATAGCGGGGGCCCTCCTTATGCGAGCGCCTAGCCGAGATCGTTTCTTTCTTACACCGCTGCTGCGGGATCAACGCGCATGTCCTCGGTAACGTCTCTTTCTTGCTCCCCCCCCCCCCCCCCCCGGTAGGATGTATCTCTGGAAGTGCATATTTGTTCTCTCGGAGGGATGTTTACGCGCCTGCAAACGGGCACTCTCTACGTCTTATTACCAACGACACCGGTGTAAAATTGATACCGAAATCAATACGGTGCAACGGCGGGGGAGGAGGACTGCGTGGAAATACGCGCTTTTGTCTCCTCTTGAACCCAAGTAATTTTAATTGTCTTGTTTTTCATCGATACCGAGATAAAAAGAAGTAGATTTAAATTACTAGATCGTTTTTTATGGCTACACCGCTGCCGCGTATTTAAGAAGAAAAAAAACGAGAGAGATTGTGGAACAAAAGGGAAAAAGGTCTATAAAAAGGCGAGCTCGATCAATGCAGAGCAGCATTTATTTATACCGGAAAAGGTGGAATAATAATTCGGCCTCCTTTTCAATTTCGCTCTCATTCACTTTCCGAGAAACTTATAAAAAAATAAGGGAAAAAAACGCCGAAGAAGAAGGAGCCGCGGAAGAAGAGGGAACCCTTTTAATAATGCCCGTCAGCCCTCTCTCTCTAGCAGGCGCATTAATCGATCGATCGAGCGCGGAGAGAAAAGGAAAGTGGAGGTCCCCGGCGTTTCAGTGAAAGAGAGCGACCCGTCTCTCTCTCGCTCGAGGGAGAGAAGAAAAAATCAGTTTC
Organism: Anagyrus pseudococci; assembly: GCA_030522585.1. Classification (NCBI taxonomy): domain Eukaryota; kingdom Metazoa; phylum Arthropoda; class Insecta; order Hymenoptera; family Encyrtidae; genus Anagyrus; species Anagyrus pseudococci. The sequence continues at coordinate 12,592 of JAPYYQ010001175.1, forward strand.
CAAGATCAGGGCAACCCCTCGCCCCTCTCTCTTTCTCTCTCTCTCTCTCCTACTTTACACCGCTCGCGGGCTTACGTAACCTTCCCATGACCTAGAAACGGAAAATTGTAAAGGAACGCGGCGGAATCGCGCTCAAAAAATACAGAGAGAGACCGAGTCGTTCGGGGTTTTTCACCCGTTTTGTGCGTGTGCGGCCACGAAGAGAAAGGCTGTGCCCCCCCTCCACCCCACCGGTCGTGCTTTCAGGGCCCTGGCTTCGTCTCCGCTCATCTATGATTTCGCTCTTTTTTTTTATTCCCGCAGGGCCCCGAACTACCCGCTGAATATGCAGGATGCAGTAGCTACTGCCTCTGCCCCCTTTCGCGTCCACCCTATACTCAACGATGACGTGTGCGTGTGCGTTGTACACGTACGTCTCTCTCTCTACTCTTCCAGAATCCGGTGAAATTTACCTGCAGCACCGAATACCCCCCTCTCTCTCTCTCCTTTCTTTCACTTTCGTCAGGGGGTTAAAATAGAGGCTCGTAGTTGGAGAAAAAAAGTGCGAGCGAGCGAGCGAGCGAGAGAGAGAGAGAGGCCGCGTCGAATTTCACCCTAGAATAACGCTTTTTCACACACTTTTTTAACGCGCGCGCTTGTTTCGTCTCCCTTGCTCGCGGCTACGAGGTCGAGGGGGTCGTGTGTTTTTTTCCTACTTTCTCCCTTTTTTTTAAATCCGAACGCTCGAGATGGATTCGAAAATTCTCATAGCCTCGAGAGCGTATTAAAACGTATGTGTGAGCTGTAGGGCTGTTGGATAGGAGAGCGTGGATGAATGCGCGCATGAATATATGTGCGCGACAGATACGAAACGGAGAGAAAAAGAGAGATGATGTAACAAAGGAGGGTAGCGTAATCTGCGAGTGACAGTGGTTTATCCTCGCGGGGATTTTGCCTGATCGTCGTGGAAAGAAAGAGCAAGAGAGTGGAGAGAAAAAACGCGGTATATAGGAGAGAAAACGATGATTTATCGCGCTCTCGCATCGTGGCTCTCTGATTCGTCGACTTTGACTCTATACTCGCTTTGCCTTTTCCTTTGTAAATTTTAATACTTTCTCTTTATACAGTTGATAATTCGAACATCTGTTTTTTTTAATCCTCGGTGAGCTGTACGAATTTTCCGTAAAGCGTATTTTTCGCGATAATATCCATAGCGATTTATTTGTTTTTTACGTTACTTAAAGTACGATGCAAATAATGGAATAATAAACGTAGGATTGCCAAACAAATACACGAAATCAAAACTTTCAAACAATACGAAAATATATCAATTGATACAAACAAAAAGAAACATAACAACTTTCAGCCGACCCCGTACTCCACGATCTTCTCGACAAAAACTACATCCTTACAAAAATTATCGCAATCAAGAATCGATCGAAACAAACGCAATATTTAACAATTAACCACTAACGGAACAAAAAAAAGCTTTAATTGACATTTATCGAAAGTGTCTCGTTAGACCCATGCAAGCCAGACGCGCAGAGTGGGTTATAATTTTTCCGATGCAATCGTCCGGCAATAACGCGCGCAGAGGCGCGACGAAAAAGCAAAAACACATACGAAGACAGAGCGAGCAAGGAGGAGGAGGGGGGTATACAAAGAGTACAGAGTGCTCAGTTTCACCTCGTCCAAGCCGATCGTCAAACGAGCGATAGGAGCCAGAGCGCTCAGTGGCTAGACGACGACGCTCGAACGTCGGTGCTGAGAGGATCGTGAGGATCGATCGGCCAGGCCGATAAAGCCATTAGGAAATCGTGGGAGAGCTTATTAGACGAAAAGCCGGGAGATGCGCGCAGCTATATGTATATATATAGAGTGGAAAGAGAGACGCCAGGGGTAAAGGGCCCGATACCGCCAAGCCGATATAGCTGCCTGGCTCTGCGCCGGCATCCGAGCCGAATGCAAATAGAGCCTGTTTACAGGCCTAATCTCGGACAGATAGCAGGGCCAGCAGCAGGCCGCCCAATATCGCTCCTGGCCACCGGCGCGTTCTTCCGATCCGAAGAACCGGAGAAGGAGGAGGAGAGGTCTGGCCCCCGCCAGAGGTGTCGGGAGGAATGGGGGGCCCCCGACGTAATCGTGGCCGTGGATCTTCGGGTCGCAGGTGTTGGTATTTATGTTCGGCTCTCTCCCTCTTGAGACGAAATCTCGCGCCGTGGCGAAACGGCTTTCTAGCCTTCCCCCCGTTGCTCTCTCATCCTCCTACTCCCTCGGTCGACTACTGTTGCTGCTACTGCTCATTCATGCATCATGTGGGAGCAGTGTATGTATAGCTCCTGGCTTATTTGCGCCAGATCGACGCGGCGGTCCTCTGCGATCCCACGTTGTTCGGCCTCCTTTTTTTTCTCTCTCTCTCCTTTTCCTTCTCCTTGGATCACCCGAAGCTCGCTCTATACCTGTGTTTAAATTCGTACTGATGCGCTAGCGGATAGGCTCGACACAGCACCGAAAGTTCGTCGTTTTTATTTGAGTTATATAAGAGCCGAGTGGCGACAGTTTTGGGAAAACTGGTGATACACACCATATTGGATGTACATTATTCTATAGGTTAGAATTACAAGTCCAATTATTCCTCCTACATACGTATATACGTATTATCTTTTCTCATTTTTATGACGACTCAACTCGTCATACAAATTATAGACGCTTATATCAGGCTCGTATTCTCCACGCCTCTGCTTACAAACCGAAAAGCATAAATTTCAATTTTATCCGTTTAATCAAACCGTCTTTATCTCGCCTTACTCGTCACAATTTACTCAAATTCCATTCGTAAAATACAACTTAATCCCGCCTAATCCCAAAGTTTCCACAATACCACCCAAAAAAAACTCCACCAAGCTTAAATATGCTCTCCACACCTTGTAATAGAAAAACACATTGTCAACGACGCTTCTCGTGCTATCAGAATAACCACGCGCGTTATACAGTCCGGGCTCACCCATAATTTATCGTTTGATTTATTCGGCGTTACTCAGCACGCTTGCGCGGCTTGCTGATAATGCTGTTGACTTTGAGAAGACGCGTCGAAATAAAAACCGAAAAAAAAAGAGTACATAAGAACAAGAGAGAAAGAGGAAGGGGGAGAGCTGTGAGGTGTGTACCGGCTTATCGCGTCTCGCGCTTGGCCCCGATTGCCTAGCGTCTCTCTCTTTATCTCTCGATCCTTTTGTTTATCATGCTTCGCGTGGAGCTCGAGGCCCTTGTGTGTCTACCAAGCCGCGGAGGATCGCGACCGGCAGGAAGATGTCATAATTGACGCGCGCGCGGATAATAGCTGTCGCGCGGGCCTTAACGAGCTCTCTTTCTCTCTCTCTCTCTCTCTCTCTCTCTCTCTCTCTCTCTCTCTCTCTCTCTCTCTCTCTCTCTCTCTCTCTCTCTCTCTCTGTATGCTCGAGAGCGCTTTGATTATAATTAAACAGAGGGAACGTCACGCTAATTAGCCGCGACGCTGTGACTTGGCGGATCGTGGATTTGTTGACATTCGCAGATGTAGAATGTTCAGCTGGCTTGGAAAATCGTGAGATACGCGGTGGTTTTCGATAAATTTTAGGCGATACGGGAAAAGTACTGTTGATTTTCACGAAAGCATTGCCAGCTAATTTAAAATCATTTCTCTCCCTCTGGTATCTCTCGGTGTTTTCTTTTTATTTATCAGTTTCTAATATTTACATCTCGCCATTGACATACGGAGACAGGCGTTTTATCTAGAGTATACATGAACACTTTCACGGTTGATACTAATCTCGATTTAAAGGTCACGCTATCGGTCAGAAATTTAAGAAAAATTAATTCATAAAACTCGTTTTAAGCTGTTCAAGCCGGTGAGAAGGATAAACAATTGGATGTAATAAAGAAAATAGATATTATTTCAAGTTTTCCGAGCTGTAACTCACGTAGTGCAGTCTTTAGAACATTTAATTAAATAATCCAGAACCTGTAAAAAACTCAATTAATCAAATAAACCAAAAAGTCTTTCAGAACCAAATCTCCTCAAGCACGTTATAGTTATTAATCAAAGACGAAGATAACGTAAAAGAAAACATGTCTAGGCGCGTCTGTCGATTTCGCGATATTCACGTCGAGGCAGTCGGGACGGAGCGCAGAAGACGGTCAATGCTACCAGTTTTTCCTAAGTCGATTTCCCGTCTCGGTGCTGCTGCTGCCGCTGCGCCCGCAGTTGCCATGGCAGCTGCACGGCATCGACCCGTGCGCCAACTCTCCTTCTCGCTCATTCTCCCCCCGCCCCACTCCCTTTCTCTCTCTCTCTCTCTTTCTTTCCCGTATAACTCTCGTTGCGCCCTCGGCTCCTCACGACGACACACACTCGATGCAACGTCTTGCGAGGCTGCTGCTGCGTTACACGTACGTATATCGCCAGCACGCTGGGGACGTTCAACCTTTTTTTCGCTTTGCTCCTCTGTATCGACAATGTCTTTGAGCCTTGAGATATATATATATATATATATATATATATATATATATATATATATATTGGTTATGCTTGCGACGACGTGCTTTTGACGTGCTTCATAATCTTGTGGACGAGGTCAAGAAACTCTCCGAGAGTCTTCTTCTCCACCAACCCCCGATACCGCCTGCATGAAATATCGTAATTTTATGAGAAAACTTGACTTCTCCTCTAAGAAGTTTGATTCGAGATTTAATGGGACCCGTGAAAGATGAAATGATTAGTTTTATTTTGCAATAATGATAAAAACGACAATGAATGATACTTTGTTTAACCAATTTATTATTTTACGAAAAACACCGGAGAAATCAAAGGTACACCAAGCCAAGGCAATCCGTCTCTTGCGACTTTTCCACACATCTTCGTGATTTTACGCTGCTGCCTCTTATATATATACGCATCCTCCTCGGGCCAGCGTCATCCCGAGCGCGTGCGTAATGCAACGGGTATTGCAGTATAAGCGCGCCGGCCAATGGGATCCCCAGGAATTCACCCCTCCCGTTTTCACGACGTTATAGTCCCCCGTTTGTAGCTATCTCCTTCCTTACCCTCTCTGCACTAGTTCGAGCAGCAGAGAAGCGAGCATCCCGACGCCATTCGTCGCGAAGCCTTTACCAACCGCCTGTATATGTTTTAAAATTTACATTCAAAACAAAATTCACAGAAGGCAAATGCATTGTTTTCTATTAGACCATTTTCAAAACTCATGACGCATACTTCTTAATTATCCCCGTTACGTCCTACACCGAAACGTATGAAAATCATTGCTGAACAAACACGAGAACGCTCTAATTACAGCCTCGTAGCCGAATCCATTATTAACGTCGTTATAGTCTCTTTCACTTTTCTGACCCCCCCCCCCCCTCCACACTTTACATTGTATGAATGAAAATCTAAAAAAATTTCACTTTGCCCTCGCAACAGCCGCGCGCATAACTATATCCCCATTCCACGCGTTCCATATCTAAATTTCATTCAACTCCGCTAACACTCATGCAACGCGCTATCAACAATCAGCGCTTTCGCAAAGACGCGCCCACGGACGCGCGCAGGACCCGATAAGAGGCGCGAAAAGTAATCGGAAAACTCAACATAAATTCGCTAAATTTATTCGGCAACTTTCCCAAAGAGGCCGCCTAATTGCCGGGGAATCTATAAAGCGAACGAACAATCGCCAGGAGGTTGCCCCGCGTAACTATCCATCCTCGTGCCAGTCGTCCTCCTAGAGCCGAACGCCGAAACGGAAAAAGCACGGCTGGCATTCTTATCGAGCGAACAGACTGCTCAGGGGAAGGGGCGGGGGAGGAAATGAAAATGAAAAATGTCGGTATCGGGCTCATTATCTCGCGGCCAGCCGTTAAAGTCACGCGGACTAAATGAGTAGTCGGCCTCACTCCGCTCGTAAATCTGCAAGGAAGCAAGAGGAATGGGGGGAGGGGAGGGTGTACAGGGGCGGGGGAAGACGGCACGTATAAGGGAAAGTTTAGCCTGGCTGCGCTTACGCGAGATTAATTAGCGATGAATCGCAGCGATTGCCGGGTGATTCGGCAGAAAAAGAGCCGCGCGCGCGCGCGCAAAAGACGGGCTTCCGTCTGTCCGGAGAGCGTATGTAAATGCACTCACAGCTGCGCATATATGCATGTTAATTGTATGACGTCGGCGCGTTTGCAGAGCGATCTGTATCAGCCGCGCCGAGAGCGCAAAGTCTATTGCGCGGGAATTCGAGCCGGAATTTTTCCGATTTCTCACTGCTTTTGTGCGCGCGCCTTTCAGTGAGCAGGCGCTTCGTAGTGCACCCGAGAGAGACCTCGGGACGTTTCGCAGCGTTGTTGCCTCGTTAGAAGTGCTTTGTGGATCGGCGCGAATGTTCGTTAGATTTTAACAAAGCGATGCGTTAACCGCGACTTTTTCTTGCGCGCGCTCTGTTATTATAAAACGCTTATTTGATGCAGTGTGGAAGTAACTTTTATTTATCGGTCACACGCGCTGCCTTTCCCCATGCTACTTTTATTAATTACGGTTAATCCATTTGCACTGTAGGAGTCATCGATTCTTACGAACACACAATTTTCATGATATTCGAGATCAGAAATTAAATAAAAATTGAAACGTAGCTTTTTCAAATAGAAACACAGAGACAACACACAAAGAAAGGCAAATAGAGAGGCAAAGCCAAACGAGTGGTAGAGAAAGTGCGCCAGAAAAATGTTCATCGACAAGCGGCAACTATATAGCATAGCGTAGAGGAGGTTGAAAGCCCAAAGTAATCAGGATCGGAAACAAGGTTTTAAAAGCGTGAGCGGCGCGCGGTTAAGAGGCTCGTCGCGCGTGGCATATTCGTCGAATCGGCTTCTCCGTTTTCGTCAAACGACAAAGGGGTGCGTGTGCGCAACGCCAAACAGAGAGAGGGAGAGAAACGGGGAGAGAGCGAGAGAGCCCGATGTCGCGCATTTCGTCTGTCACAGAAATGAAAAAGAATTGCGTAACGGTAGTGTGTGCGGCTGGTCCCCCCCTTTTGTTGCAGCGGGCTCGGGTTGGCCCATACCTTTCGCTCGCGCGCGCGCGCGCAGAGGTACACCGCGCGCGTGCGGGGAGAGCACGCGTGCCAGCAAAGGGGCGAGAGTGAGAGAGAGAGCGGCAAGGGGTGGGGGGCAAAAGTTTAAAATGCCCAGGAGGGCGGGGGACGACTGCTGCTGTTGGCGGGTATAATCCTGGGCACATACACAGCAGCGAGAGGGGTGGAGAGATTTTAGACGCGCGCCGGGGATGGAGTTGCGCGAGCCGCTGAGGGGTGGCGGATGGCCGTGTACGCAAGCGGCAGATAGGCCTGCATGCTATTTCTACAGTCGCGCGCGCGCTCTCCAACTCTATACCGCGCCTCTGCTGCTGCACGCTCTTCGTCGAGATTTTACGGATATAGAACGAAACGAATTTGTCACGCGGAGCTAGCTCGAATTTATCGCTCTTGGACTTTTCGACTCCCTCTCCCTGTCTCGCTCTTTCTCTATCTCTCGATGCAGTTTTTCGTGACGAATGAGATTAACGTATGTTCGGATTGTTACGTTGGATCGTTTAATTCTCGATCAGCCATGCAAAAATATTCGGTAGGGAAAGATATTGACTGGGGCTAAGCTTATGGTATAATTAATGAAAAAAATCTGAGCATACGTAAGGGTTAATTTGTAGTTATTTACTTGTCAGATAATTAGTAGCCCGCAGAGCTGGAATTATTTGCAAATATCCTAATGATATATATTCTCGCGAAATAATAAGCCGGCGGCACGCGACTGGCACGGAAATAAGGGTGGACCCATCATCCGAGAGCGGACGCAGATGCTTATAGGCTCTTGCGAAATAAAGACGAGGGCCCGCTGACGGCGTGTGCCTGCCTATTGTAATTTCGAAATCGCGCGGACCCTCTTGCTTCTACAGTGTGTGTGTCTCCGTGTATGTTTTTCTTCTTGTCCTCAGCACGACGCTCATAGCTGTCTCTGGCGAGCGTCAACCCTTTCCTCTTGTTCATCAGACATCGGTCTTCTTTGAATATAAGAGAGATTTATTGTTTAGGATTGGCGTAAGCATCTCGAGATAATGTCGAAATTTGTTTTTAATTCTCGCTTCATATTGGTTATTTATAATTTTATAAGGTAATTTTCCAATTTTGTTATCAGTCAGCGAGCCGAGGAAGTGCTTTCGCATATTTGTTGATTATCGCTGCTTTGGCAATCTTATTGATCGACTGATTTACATGATGTGACGAGGAAATATTTTCGTGCGATTTTAAATATGCTCGATTATACGGCACGAGCTTCATTCCAAGTATGATGATAATTTAAATAATGTCAAGATTAAAATCTCTTACGTATTTTATAACTTGCTTATTACGATAAGGTGTGCAAAAGAAAATATTAATTATTTCAGCAAAAAGAAAAGAAAACAAAAGTAATTCACTAAACAAACTCAAACCCTTTATAATTTACGATCAGCTTTTCCCCCTAAAAAAACACCTCCAACACAACCCACCAATCACAGACCACACAGCTACTTTGCATGTGCTCGCTCAGCTTTAAAAGGGAAGAAACGAATAACCAGGCGCTCTTCAACCCCTAACCCGTAGCCAACCAGAACCGAGAGCGAGTGGTAGAAAAGGGTTGCGCCCCTACTTTAAATTCAGGCTTTACAAAATGGCGGCGCGGCATGCAGATTGGCTCGAGGCGCGGCAGAGGTGAGCTACTGGGCTGTGGCGCGAGCTATCCGCGCGCGCTGCCGAGGGTGGCTCGGGAAAGGGCGGTGCGCGCCTGCGCCGAGCTTAAAGCCATATCCGCGACGACGCTCTTGACCTCCTCCCTCAGCTACTGCCACGTCGATGAAATACCGCGGGGGCTCTTTGCTCTCGCGTTTCCGCGAAAAATGGCGGATCTGCTCTGCGAGCAGACTACCGCACTTGACTATAAGGTTTATTGATTTTTCCCATAGAAATTATTGAAAATTATGAATTCTGTGCGAAATTTTGATATCTCCTATAGATTTTTATTCGTTTTTTGTTTGTTTGTTTTAATTTATTGTGTTGTGTACAGAATTGCTTATCTAAACTGTAAAACGTCAAGTGCTTACACGTGCATCAGATAGAGTCTGATTAAAAAATCAGTATACATTTGAGGAATTCATTCCGATTAAATTTTGTTAAAATTATTAAAATTTCATGAAAAATGGAAAAAACACATTCGAACGCTGAATTATTCCATTCCTCACTTATTGTATTCCTATTCTTATTTACTTTCGCAATCACAATATTTCATAATAATCAGAAATCGATCGCCTTAATTTTCATCGCAATTAAAAATTTTTCCTCGTCCGATTTTTCCACCTGAAATAAACTCACGCACACAAACAACAGAACAACGCCCACGGCAATATACGCACTTACGTGGTTATTGTTTCAAAGAAATTTCATCGATTAGCCAGATGGACTTTAAAAAGCTCCCATTAATTACCAAGCATCACGATCGTTATTGACGTCAGCACTCCCGATCGCATTCCGAAACAGCCGATCCCTGCTTCCTCGCTTGAATCCCACGTAGTCTCTTGTTCTCCTCCAATTCGCCAGCTAATAGTCCATCATGCCGCGGGACGCAGTTGTGGCAATCGTCACGAGTCGTGCCCTCTGTCATGCCGACTTATACACATTACCCCTCCGCGACATTCATACCTAATACATATCGAAACGCAAGAGCGCCGGGGTGTACCGTACGCTTCCGCGGCATCGTAAAAGCGCCCATCAATCAAACTCGTAATCCCCGCTCGTCTATAACGTGAGTTTTCGTTCCTACAGACGCTCGCCTTATGCTTATTATGCCGCTGATCTTTAGAAAAAGCCGATCGCGCGTACACGTGTATTGACGTGTATACGAGGCCCCACGGTAGCCTCATTCTCAAAAGGTCGACTGGCCTTCTACCCACAATAACTGTATACTGAAGCGTCCGTGAGTGATTATTGAAATGTTATGAGATCTCCCGTATAATGGCATGCATCTGATATTCTCAAACGAGCGTTTCAAAACAAAACGTTGGACGCTCGTTTCCCTATATCCCTTTTGAATACATTATTCATCGATGAATCGCGTAACGGTGAATACTCTGCACTTTGTGCCGTATTCATACAAGACCATCAAAAGTCCAATTTTCCCTGAAAATCTACAATAACAAAAATACTCATACCCATCACATTAAAAAGTCCGAGAATTTGGCTTTTTTTCACCAGAGTCGCTCTTTCATTCGTTAAAAGAGCTTTCCCTCTCTCTCATCTTTGGTGCGAAAAGAGCCGAGAAAAGATCGAGCAAACGATAGGACGAGAACAGAGAAATCGAAAAGGAGCTTGAGGGAGAGGTGAAAGCGAGATAGGTGGCGGGCAATTTACTTATTGCTAGATAGCCCGAGGGGCTCCCCCCCACCCAAGTCGCTTCTTTCTCTCCTATACTCCTTCTCGAGCTTCTCTCCGCGCTCTCGGCGCTGTCCTAAACAGGATTCAATTTGGCCACTATATAGCCAACCAGTAGAGCGCCACGGGTACACCTTCAAAGAGGAATCACCATTGGCGCTCTCTCTCTCTCTCTTTCTCTCGCTCACCCTCGTCGTCGCCAGAGCTCGCCTCCCACTATTAATCTTATATCGAACGTTTTACCAGCCACCGCTTCACTTAGACCCCCCCACACCCCTATCCTCTCCTTTTTCTGTTATTTTTTTTCTCCTTGGCCACGTCCTATCGCGGAGTCGGGTAACCCCCCTCCCCACCCCCGCTCTTCTCCCTGTTTGCTTCTGCTACGGTAGGCTGGGATCTGCTTTAGCCAAGGGTTGAAGCAGACTGGAATTTTCAATTCCTCCGGTGCGGGGGCTCCGGGCAAAAGGCGGGATTAAACTTGGCTGCCCCCGCTAATACCTTACCACCACGCTTGGCTACTCTCTTGACTTTTGATAGCTCGGAAATTTCGGTCGACGAGATGCAGTGTGTGTACGTGTGTACCCCGCTTGTGTATGCCCCAGCATTGACAATCGGGTCCTTTTTAAATTTCCGTTTGTTTTTCTATAGTGATTTCTTCGGTAACCTTTTTAAATTAAAAATTTTTAAGTTTTTTTTTAATTACCTATAAATTCTAATTGATCGCGAAACGATTAATTATAGAAACTACCAATTTAGTTATAATAACTTAAGCGTACTAAAATCACTACCCCCAGAACGATATTTCGATTCTCCGATATACTCTGCATTAAGAAGCGCATTCCATTTCCCTGAGCAATAAATTTTAAAACTCACATCCGGCCACGTTCCACTAGCACACACAGATATCCACATCCATCGTAAAACCATCATGTCGCGTGCCGAGTGTTCGGGGTGAAATTGAAAAGCTCGGAGGGAAAATAATTAATTCTCCGCGATACGAGTAGCAAGTAGTATAGAATTCGTATAGCGAGCCAGAAGCGCCGGGGAAGGCGAAAGATGTGAAAAATGAGAAAAAGAGAGAGGCCAGAGCTATATGGCGCTTGATCGACCGAGCCAGCGCTTGTATACAGATATACAAAGCTAAGATGGAGAACCACGCAAACGCGTGTCGCGGAGACGAGGACGAATAAGTAACGCGGCACGGGCGCATTATGCCGAAAACCGGGTGGGTCGAGCAGGCGGAGGTGGGGGCTTGCAGATAAAGAGAGCGAGAGGCGCCGGGGTCAAGCCAATCCCCCGAGGGGCCGTTAAAGTGAAATACTCTCGAATGCAAGGTGGCTGGCCAGGAGCGTGCTAGCTAGCTTTCTTCCCTCTATACACTCCCAGCCGCGCAATCTCGCCTCTCTTTCTCTTTCTTCTGCTTTCGGTAGAGCCTTTCTTTCGCTTTACCCCCCGGTTCGTAGTTTGCGGACAGCGGCTAGTCCCAAAGGCGCGCGTGTAGGTAAATCGTCGTTATCTGGACAGTGATAAACCCGTGAATGGAGTTCTCGCGCCGGGGCGAATGAACGCTCCTCGACCGGGCAGGGGCCGAGAGTGGGATGCAAAAAGGGAGGGTGAGATGGAGAGAGACTGGCTAGTGTGGCGTGGAGCTCGGGAAATGAGAGAAGCAGTGGGGGAGCTTCAGACGAATGGTTCTGTTTATACGAACTGCCTAGACTACCACCCATTCTCCCCCCTTATTACCTTCCTCCCATGCGTAGATGTATAAAATTCTTGCGTGTCTCGCTCGAGCAAAAGTATATGTTTGGTTTTACGAATATATTCTTAAAAATAATATTTCTCGCCGCCAATGAGCTTTATTAGCAATATATTTCGATATAGGTATATGAATTAAACAAAATAAATTTAATTTTATTAAATTAGTCTCGATTGAGCAAGACTAATTTTTTCTTGTTCAATCAGTCGATACTGCCAAATATCAAATTAATAAAGCGTTGAATTCAGTTCTAGCTTACCAATATAGATATTCGGTAAACAGGCAAATAAAAATAGCCCATATGGATTCTAATTCGGAGAATAAACAAGAGTTAAGAAAGTCGTCAGACCGAATTAATATTTACCAAAATGACGAGTATATACCTTCATAAGACGATAAACATCGCGAGCGGCTGGGTATTGACAGGACCTCGACGAGGAGAGAGTAAGAGAGAGAGCTGGCCAATAAATAATCGAGCGAGCCCGAATAAGGGCTTTAGGGTCAACTCCGCGTCGTATGTACTTAATAAAAGTTTCGAGTCGCTCCACACACGGCGAAAGCCATGGAGATAATTCAATTTTCCTTGGAGGCCGCTCTCGTATAAAATGAGGGTTGTTCCGTTTGTCCGGCCGCTGCGCGTGTCTGAGACAGAGAGAACGGCCAGCTTTTCACATGAAAGGGGGAGGGAGGGACAGAACGCAAGACCGTAAAGCCCGCGCGCCATGCAAACAGCGCGAGATTAAAGGAAACTGCCCAGGCTACGACGTTTCGGCCTAGGGCACACACAGGCACACATACACTTTCGACGCTGCCTCGTGATCGGGAAAAAACCGAATCAATGCCGGACGACTCTCTGATATCTTGATTCACCGAGGAGTTGACCGTGGGGACGCGGCCGAGCTCTACGCCTCGATGGGCATTTTATTAGACGTTTGATCATACTATTGCGACTAGATGTTGGTTTATATCTTTTGATTTAATTGAGACAAAAAGAAAGAAAGAAAGAAAGAAAGATTGAAATGCAAGGGACGAGAATTAGAGATCAATTTTAAACGAATGATCATCCGCGGAAGAGTATAGCAGCGGAACGGAATAGAATAGCAAAGCCCCTGTCACCTCGTGGACGCGAGCTTCGTCAAGAGCAAAGCTGCACTCCTCTCGGGCTCCCTTTTCTGCTCTAGTTAACCTCAATTGTACAGTCGATTCTACTTTGCAAGTGCCGACGATGCTTTCTCTCTCTCTCTCTCTCTCTCTCTCTCTCTCTCTCGACATCAAGACCTCACGAGCACAAGGACAAAGGGGTTGGGACAATGTGGAACATCTCTGTCGGCGAGAGGAAAGGAGAAAGGGTACAGTGAAGGATGCTAAACAATGCCGGTGCGGTAGGAAATGACGAGTCAATTGCGCGAGGTCGTGACGCTGTACAACTATCTTGCGATAAACTTTTAATTTGACTGCCCACTGAAACACGTGCACGAATTACGGGAAATTACAATACCCGCATGTATACCTCATTAAAATTAACTCCCCAAACACGACTACACAATTCGAGATTGTCCGATATGCAAATTCTTTATGTACATCAATAATATTGCGAACATCGTTCTTATAGCAAGCCCCATGTGCGAAGGGGCTACTTATATGCAAAAAAAATTACAACTACACCTGTGACCCTCTATAGAGCGTATCGACATTATTATTCCTCGCCGGGCAGGCCAACAATTAACTCGATGAATTTGAAGCTCGACTGCTCATAACGACCGCACCGCACGCGTTCCTTTCGCTCGCGACGCCAGCAGAAGAATATAGAGACTCGAGATGGATCCCTACGATTTTTCTCTCCCCCTTGTGTAATTAGACACTTGGCGCAGGGAAATGCCGGCGAGATACAGAAAGCTACGCGTTGTTCTGAGAAATAACGAGATACGAGGGAAACCGGACGGACCTACCCTCTCTTTCCCTTCCCCTCGGCACTTTCGATATTTAGATATACCGAAAGAGAAAGAGAGAGACTGGCCGTATCCACCCCTGGCGCTTTCGTTTACGCCTACGCATAATCGAACGCCGGCACGGAAGAATTGCATCCGCGAGGGGTGTCGCAGCCTCGATAAATGAGATACGAAGCTGCTGAAAGCGGAGGATGTTGGGGAAAGTCGAGAGGAATAGGGGATGACCGGGGGGCGCAGGGAAAAGTTTGCTAATTACGCGAGAGCGAGGGACGTGCACTGGTCGGCCCGATGTAGATGCGTGTCCATTAATATTGCTCGCCACGAGCCTCGGGGACGTGTATCCACGGGCAACCTTTTCCCATTTCCTCTCTCCGATCACTATTTCACAAACACACTGTTCCTATGCCACCCCCTCTGGTCCAGCTTATCTCTCTCCCTCTCTTTTATGCACACGCATGTCCTTCGTGGCATTACGTGCTGCGCTGGCGTGAGAGGCTTTATTTGTATATGGGAAAGGAGATGTGTGTTTGGAGCAACGTCAGACGGTCTATGCTCGTCGCATGATTCTCTCGTTGGGAATGGAACGTTCGAATGATGTTTGTTCTTGAGCGTAGAAAACATTTCGTTCGATTGGTATTTCGCTGTCTATTGCCAAGCAAGAATACTCGTTTCCGCGTGTTTCGTTTTATTCTTCAAGGATTCGGTTTTTTTTCTCATGCTCGTGCGTCAATGCATAGTTTTGTACGCGCGTATTTTTATTACCCTTGGGCATGAGGCGATGAATCAATGCTTGTTACAAAATAGGAAGACTACTGTTGCAAAACTCGTACGGTTAGTTTTGAGAACAGATGAACTGATTTATAGCTTATCAATTAAACATCAATGATTACTCGCAGAAAAGAACGTATGAAATAAGAGTATTTGATTTCCCAATTGCAGGAAAATTGTGGATAGGCGAGAGCGAGGTTACGTGGAGAAGCGAACAGAACCTGAAGCGAACCTCGCCTTTGAACGCCTGTACGACGACCACTACGACAACCACGACGACAGCAGGTGGAGGTGGTCCTGTACATCCGCACCTGTCGCCCACCATGGTCGTTCCATCGAGTACTCCCGATCTCAGAAGCCCTGCGGCTATTCACGTGAAGCAACTGCGCGCCTCACCCGGTAAGTTGCCTGCAAAGTGTGAAACATAATTGTAAAAATTCATTATCAGACAACGTTTGATAACAATGACATGCAGAGCTGTATTTCTATGTTTAAACTTCTTTTCTATCGTCAATGTCGAAATTCACACGCGCAACATCTCTGGCTTATTATCAAGGCTATCGAGTCTCGGGTCGAGGCACACATATCGATCCTCTCCGATAGACTTTCTTCCCTTGCGGCAATCTTGGTAGGTGGGGGAGCGGATAACCACGAGGCTCGTTTGCTTAAGCAAACACAGAGAAAGAGAGTAGAGAAGGAGAAAAGAAGAGCGCGTGGACGCAGACAATGTGCATTGCTCCGTGGGTACAGCACGGGCTCCAGGCTCTCTCTCTCTCTCTCTTGCTCCTTCCGCGCGTCTACTTACATTTTCGATGAAGGGTAAAAAAGAAGGGAGGCCAGCGGCGGTAGCCGGACGGCGGAGGGCCGAGGCACTCTCCGGCATGTTTAATGCATCGCTCAACATTTCCATGTCAAACATCGCCTTTGACTCGCGGAATTTAAAACCGCTACCTCCGCAGCCTCGTTCCTCCATCTCCGGAGCCTTTCTCTCTCTCTCTCTCTCTACCTACCGCCTCGCCCTGTTTCACTCGATCTTTCGTATGGGCATCTATTTCATCTTTGAGTGATTCGGTTTGAGGAATGCCACGTGTCCGTCTGTGTGTACAGACACTCACATACGTGCGCGCGAGCCCTCGACCCCGTATAAGGGAATTTTATTTGTATGCATGATTCGCTCGATTCGTCGAGATAAAAGCTTCGATTTTCCCTTATATTCCGCGCGGAGCCGGAGCAAGAGGGGAATATCACATTTTTACAATTAATTTGATGAGTCGCTCGTTCTCTCTATTGTTTTATTTATACATACCGCGCGCGCTGGACATAAATGCAGAGGGGGGAAAGTATTTCTTGAAAAATTGCAGGAGAATGGCGCAGGCGCGCGAAGCGTTGTAAAATAATTGATAAAATTGATCGCCCACGCTGCAATCGTTTATAGTTTATCGGCGGAGGTTGTAAATCAATAGTATAAAGTACTATATTAAAAGAACGTAAATCGATTATCGACGTCGTCTAGTCCAGTCGATTGGCGCGACATAGCAAGGGAAAGAGAACAGAAAAAAGGAGGGAAAAAAGAAAGAAGCTTTTGTCTCTTAAAAAGTAATCTTCAAAGTCAGCCGACTGTGTAACGTAGTACAGTGTCTCGTGTAAATTACAGCCGGTCGGCGTGAGGAGGAGAAGTCCCTTTTTCCTTCTGTCTCCCGAGCCACTTCTTCCCTCGGGACAATCACTTTCTTCCTGCAGCGAGAAACGGAACAATCCGCTCGCACGGAAGTATTTAAATTTTGTTTACTCGAGAGCAACCCCCTCCCTAAAAGGCTGCTCTCTCGCCTTCAAACGGAATTCTTTTTTATCGGAAAATATTCACGAATGACTTTTTCTTGCAAAAAAGAAAATAATCGACGCGTTAAAATAAATTATAATCCCCTGCAACATATTGACGCGTTATAAGTTGTATGCTTTTTATTGATTACGCCGCCCTGGCAGGATTCCATGAATTCTCGATTGAAAAATAACAAGCGCCACAAGTGCTCCCCCAGCCCGCCTACCTAACGAAACTATATAGCGCAGTGATGAAAAATCGTGCTTTATGATTAACTCGCTTTATCAATATATATTTCTACGGCGCACATATATGTACGCGTATAGATAATGTGTATACGTTAAAGGGCGAGTTGTCCAATAGAAGGAGGCGGAGGGAGAAAGTAGAAATTATATGTCAACGAAAGAGCAAAGGCTTAAGAGCGAGAGAGAGGGAGAGTAATAAGGGAGGGGGTGGAAGCGGGATGTAGGGTGGGGGCAGGCTGGGCGGCGGAGGATGACATGAAATATTGGCTACATAGATTTCAACTATTATTGCCGAGTGTAAAACACGGCGACATTTGGCGCTAAATCGATCAAGGGGCCCGCCAGGCTACACCGGCTGGTGGTGGCTGACCGGCCGGCCGGACCATTCGCGAGAAAATAAATGCGCCCCCGTTCACTCACGAGCGAGCCGAGAGAAAGAGGAGAGAGCACGGGGCTCCGCGAGCGAGCGCGAAATGACGAGAGAAACACGTACTTTTCTACTTAAACTGTCACCCCCTGCCTTCCCCCCGTCTGCTCTGACCCTTTTCCCCTTTTCTCCGGGCTACGTCTTTCCACTTGTGCCCCGAACTACTGCTGCTACTGCTGTTGCTATATACCGCTGCTCCTACTGCTGCTGTCCTTCGGCCCGAGAAAAAATAGCTTTACGTTGTGATAATGGTCGGCCGAGGAATAGCTTTCGATACTCTAAGGACGGAAATATACTAAATTAATGCCTTAGTGTATACATTGAGAAATCGTGCTTTTAATGATTTATTGGACTTTAAAAAAAAGCAAAATAAATTCAGCGGTGAATTGTTTGTTTAATTAAATTATGTGTATTTACAAAAGAATTAAAAACAAAGCATTGAAAGCAAGTTGTTAGTCATCGGTTATAGTCGCGAAAGGAGAATTATCCAATATAAGGTAAAAAATTAAAAACCATCAGCCACACCCGATTATCCATTGCTCGTCGCCATTAGTGACAAATCAATTTCTCCCTTCATCGTTCAACCCGTCACTTTTGAACATCGTTACTCTCTCTCTCTCTCTCTCTCTCTATCTCTTGTAAGGCTTTAATAAAAACCGAGGCAGATGAGCGAAACGAGGATGGCCAGAAAAAAAGCGAGAGCAAGTTTAAAGAGCGTCATTTTGAGGAAGAGCACGGCTCTTGTAGACGTATCAATTTCGATAGTAATTTATCACGCGGGGAGGAGGCCGCGCGCGTAATTAACGGATTACACGTGGACGGACAGCCACGAGAGAGAGAGAGAGAGAGAGAGAGAGAGAGAGTCGCAAAGAGAAAAACGAGGAGAGAAGAGAGAGGGAGAGGTGAGAGTCGGGGCAAGGCACATTTTTGAGATCGTAATTTTAGATAGGCGCGGCTCGCGCGTGTGTAGGCAAATCGAGGTGAGAGAGGGAGAGGTCATGCACCGAGAGAGCCCCTGATATTCTCTTTATGCGCGGCTCGTTAATAAGGAAAACTTATGGCTGCCCTGCGTGCGCCCCGGCCTCTCTCCCGATGATGTATCCTTATTTATGATCGCGCGATTTTCGCTCTCGAGCCGAGATTTATTGCGCCCTCGCGCGGGCAGAGCCGGGACCGAAGGAAAGCGCGAGATTTTCAGAACGGCGAATTTTAAAATGCATACGTTTTGTCGGCGACGATAGAGCTTCTCTCGGCGTACGTGGATCATTCGATACAAATTCGAGAGACGGTCGGGAATAATTTAAAGGGCTCATTACGATGGAAAAAAAGGAGCTCATTAAAGGATATCGGGCCTTATTAAAAGCAAGAACGTAGAGGACGATACATACGTATGTACACGTGTATGTGTGTGTGTGTATAAATTTAATCTGGTAATGAGCGAATCGATTACATCGAGAGCAGATGGAAGAAGTTGATCATCATTACTTCAGTTAAGGAAATGTTGATACGGAGAGATTATACAGCATAATCGAACTCCTCGTGCCGAGGCAATTCCGATCATCCTCGGCTTATTAACATTTATCACTGGAAAACGCGCAGTCACGATTGTTCCTCCGCACTTTGTATACCGCGAGCGCGCTCTCTCTCTCTCCCTCTCTCTTACTCGTGCTTTGCACACTTGCATTAGTCCCGCCCAAGAGACTAATACAGTTACCAAAGTAAACGAAGCCCCATTGTATGTGTGTCTGTGTATGTATATGCGGTGCCTATTGTGGCCGGGCATTATTTTAATTGCTGAAAAAATCGAATTTATACGAAGCACATCTCTATTAGCAAATAATAACCTTCGGCTCTGTATATACATGTACGTGTATATATACATCTAAGCAAACGCAATAAGATATACCGTACGAAAAAGCGCATTAAAATACCGGCACGTATATGCGAGTGCTTAACGATTTTCAAAAAACTAATCACTTCGCGGCAGCGCCAGCAGCGGCTCTCGCGATATCAGCTGAGATTATAATTAAACATCCGCGAAAACGAGCTGACCAGGATTATTACGCGCGTTTGAGGGAGAACGAGTAGGAGGTGGGGTGGGTTGAGTTCATATAGACGCAGCGTCGTATAAGCAACAGTCTCTTCCATATCGTTTCAAGGCGCTAAGCACATTGTTAAGAAAATTCAGCGAAATTACGCCTATCCAGACCGGTAGTTGGCTGTGGGATGTTGTGCTGGGCAGAAACAAAGAAGTCGCTTGCGCAAACCTACGAAATATATGTATACGCGCGTTATACCTCTCTCTATACAACCTAGGAGCAAAATGTTTCTACTCTCTCTCTCTCTCTCTCTCTGTTCGCCTACCTCGGCGCGTTACTTGCCGAGATAACATTAAAACAAAATTATCCGCGAGATCGTTCGTTATATAGCGGCACAATTACCGCCAGGCCAGCCGTATAGCCTCTCGCGCAGCTCCCACTCTCTGAGTCAGATATGCCGAGGCCTTTTTAATAAGGAGTCGCGCGCGCGCGAGCGAGCATTACCTCCGATATTTCGCCGGGACCTTAGCGCGTACCTCCTCTCTCGTTCACGTCCGCGATAGAAGTAGGGAGGAGGTGGTAAGGGGGCAAAGAGCTATCCGGCTCTCTCTTACTCTCTGCTCGTCCGCAGCGGGGTGGACCGGCTAACGTGATTATTATAAAGTCAATACGTTGCTAACTCATCAGCCGACTCCGCCCTCTAACAGCCCGGTAATATGCACCGGTCCAAGGAGTCGGTTACGCTGTATCAGAGGCTCTCCGAGAGAGAGAGAGAGAGAGCTTTCGCTTGTGTATAAGCGGACACGAGCGAGCCTCACCCCCTCCTCTCCACCTTATACTCTCTCTCTCTCTCCTGTTCGCTTAGCTTCTCGCGCTTGGCCTCTCTCTATCCGCTTCTCTTTTACTCGGCGAACGGGCGGAGGGAGCAAGGGAGCCGAGAGAGGAGTCAAGCCGAGGGTATAGATAAAACGTAATATGGAAGAAAAATGGAAGAGTAAGGAGCTCGCTCCTCCGTTCTCTCTCTCTCGCTCTCCAACCCAGCCGCCGCCACTGCTGCTGCTGCCGCTGCACCTCTCTCTATATGGCAGGGTATCTGTTATGTACGTTATGGGGTCCACGTGCATATAACGCGTTATTACAGTCACGAGGCTTGCCGAGCGTAGAGCTCCAGCGCGCAAGGGCTTTTCATTTTTCGACTCGTTATACGCCTCTGCCCCGCTCCCTCCCCCTATTTTGCCCTTCCGCGCGTTCATCCTCCGTACATTCTCCCTCCACTCTCAAGCTCTCTCTTACTCTCTCGTTTTCCATCTATACGGACTTTCTTTCTCTATTGCGCCTCTCTTATCTCGCGCCATCGCGGCGTTTACCTATGCGCGCCGAGCGGCGATTCCGCGGCTGCTCATCGAACCTCACCCCCATACCTATATACCAGGTGTATACGTATACCCTCCTCTCAGTCCCAGTCGTCTGGCTCTCGTTTATGCGCGCGAGATGTTTATTATAATATCGAGAAAATTGCGCATATTCCGGGAGAGAGAGAGAGAGAAAGAGCGCTGTACGCGATATTAGCAGGTAATTTAAAGTGTGCTATACGAGAGAGAGCTGGCCTTTTTATCGCGGAATTAATTAGATAGATAGAATATCCCTCTGCGCTATTATTTATTTTTCTGAGTTCACATTAAACAGAGATGTACGATTGTCGTCGAGCAGGATTTAAATCCAGTCGACGGTCAAACAGAATTTTTGTCTATTTCCCTCATACTTTTTCTCTTCTCCAACTCACCATCACTCGCCATTTGTTTAGTTGCTCTCGCAGCTCGTACATTCATCCCTCTTTTCCACATCTCTGGGTCTTATCTTACGCCATCTCTTGCTCGGCTCATGCCCAAGCGCTATCGCTACTCTCCTTGCTTTCTGTACTCCTCCCGATGGCGCGGGAGCAAGAGCAGTCGCGCGAGTAGGGGCGCGGGGGTCAAGGCTGTGGCGGGTTCTCGCGGTCGGGCTGCTTAAAGGTCGAGCGAGGGAGAGCGACGTAATAAACGCCGCCGTCTAGTCGGTCTCTCGCGGCGCCGTGATATATCGCTTAGCCGAGGCCAATGGAGATGCACACTCCCATTCCTCCTCGGCGGATATTAATGGCGGACTAATCCGCGCGGCGATCGCCCGAGCTCCCCCCTCAGCTACAGCTTAATCCCGAGAGCTTTCGAATAGATCCCCCCCCGCCGCAGCTCTCTCTGACTCCGCGGGAATGCTAAGTATCGCGGTTCACTCCCGCTCGCCGAGCGACTCGATTTTTACGTATGCGTAATCGAGCTGCTCGTTCGTTCGTATAATCGAACGTTAAAGTGTAACGAAATGAGCTCGGGCACAAAAGGTCGGCGGATATTGAGAAGCTCGGCTCTGTAAGACGCACCTTCCCACGATAAATTTCCTAATTTATTCAGTGCTGGCCATTCAGAAAATTCGTTTAGCGGGCGCAGGGAGAAAGAACAGAGAGACGAGGATACACATCCAAAATGCGCGCTCGCCTCGTAAAAAGGCGAAAATATTAAAAGTACGAAGGGCGTAAGAGGCCGATCGAATGGAGCCCCTCTCCGTCTAACATGCAAAGGGGGGCCCAGCAGGGCATTAAGCCGCGGAATGAACTTGGCAAATTATGTTGTTATATCGGCCGCCTTCTTTCTCCCGCTCGCTCACTCTCTCGCTCTTTCTCTCGAGTAACCGGATTCCGGATGACGGAAGTCTCTATACACGCCGGGGGAATCAAGAGGTCAAGCCTTGGTTAGTTTGCCCAAAAAGCCGCTGCACGGGTTGTTACGCTGTCGAGGTAATTTCTGCAAAGCCTTTGCTTTCCTTTTTTTTTCTTTCACGTGCGCCCGAGACGTGCGCGGCCTTTCCCTTTCGTCGCTGCACGCGCCTGTATACTCTCGCCGAAAAGCCTCTCCCTCGCTTTTGTTCGCTACACCTGTTTTCGGCTCCGATTAATTTCGCCGCTCTCTCTCTCGTTCTCCAAAGTAACGCTTGCTATTACGAAAATAAAGCTTGCCGGAGGTGTGTGCGGGGCTCGATGTGTGCCGATAACGATTATTCCGATAAGATATTTAAAAACATGATTTGCCTGTTACGTAGGCAAAGTGAGAGCTGGCGGTTAGTAAGCCTCTCGTTGTCTTGCCGATCTAACTCGTAAATTCGTTCAGGCTAATCAGGCGGCAGAGAGAAACGTCGAATCTTTAGAGAATACGACAGTTTGATTGTCACGGTAAACGGGAGGAGCTCGAGAAGAGAGATGGGTTGAGCAGGCAAAAAAACGTAGTAAGAGAAAAGAGAGAAAGAGAGATGCGCTTAGACCTACGCGAGTCTCGGGGTCAGAGGTTAAGCGGCGTGATTGAGTCTTGGCCGTATATACGCCAGGACCGCCCTTCGCTTCCTTCTCTTTCTCTCACTCTCTCTTTAGATCTACAGCGCTCCTCTCCCTTTTCGTCTTCTTCTTATTCGCGATGCCGAAAGAGAGAGGGGGCAAGTAAAAGCCGTGATGCAATTTAAACCATAATACTTGACTTTAAATTGAAAAGATTGCCCCGAGGGATGAATGCGAGGGAGCCAGAGCTCTTGTAACGCGTACGTGTATGTATACGCAGCCGGCAGTCGAACGAATGTATATACAATACGTGCCCAGGCACGCACTTGAGCCGCCTCTTGTTGTTCTTTACTCCTTATCGCACTTGTAATGAAGAGTTTGCCCAACGACTCGCCCTCGAATTATGCATTTCTCGCAGCATAATACAATTTTTTGGCGACACTCGTAATTAGACGTTTCGAATTATTTTTCGAATGACCAAATAGAAACCTTGATTAGAAGATGTTATTTCAGATGATGCTCTGAATGAAAATTATTTTAATCAAAATCAGTACAGAGCTACACCATTGAGCCTTTATTTCTAAATCTCCCCAAAAAATTATACAAAACCTTAATATAAGCTAATAAAGAAAACAAACTTCACCGACTATACGCGAGAGAAGTAAGAGAGGGGGTGTGGGGAGGGCATAGCATTAGCGCGATCTATCCGCTGGAGCCCGGGCGCGCTTTCATACTGGTCAGCGGCCATCTGTCGGCGTCACCCTCGCACTGACCACTTCTCCACAGTCCTGCCCCCGGTCGGACCTCGCCTGCTCTCTCTCTCGCGCGCGTGCTCGCCTCCGCTCGCCGGCTTACATTTCCAATCAATAACCGATTGAACGGCGCACTCCCCCCCTACCGCCACCCCCATCTGCTCTCTTCTGTCGCACATTCCGCAGCGGAGAAAGAGAGCGAGAGCTATACGCATAGGCGGCTGATCAATTCTCTCTCTTGGCTTTCCGTCCCTTTCCGCCAGCGTCACGAATTTTAGACGACGCTCGCTCTTTTCTCTCGCTTTTCCATTACGGGCCCTGGGCAAACTGGACGACTCGACCTTTTCAGGCATACATGAATCCATAAAGATGCTCTCTCACCGGCATTTTCGCGATTAAATGCGAATTTCATGGGGAATCGATCGGGCTCGGAGGATTGGCCGCTTGGGCATTTGCAATTCCCGATGTTAATTTCAGCAATGCTATCGGCTATTCTTATACCCACCTTATTTACATTGCACAGCGTTAAAATTAATGTATATGTATAATTAAGACTATAATAAAAACATTAATAAGCTTTTGTTTTTTGTATCGACACGCAATCTATTATATCACACCTTGTTTCCCCGTTTTTTTGATTTACTGCCTACTACGTAAAAAGCTCTCTCCGCTGCTGAAAAACTTTATTAAATCAGTAAAACTTCAATAACACCGAGCCTGCGCGCGGGCCTTAATAAATTCGGAGTCGAGCCATTTATTATATACACGTTGGGTATAACGAAAAGGCAACGGAGAGAAGAAGCAGAAAAAAAAATTAATGCGCGTGTGCCTCCTTATTAAACGTCCATTAATACTCAGATAAAGATATTTTCGTACTTAAACCAATATCGAGCGCGCCGGCAAGAGAGAGCAGCGGCGTTTCCGAGCCTCGTGTAATGAGAAATGTCAAAGATTGATGAAAAGCCTGAGGAATTAGTAAAAACTAATCGGACCCGAGAAACGCGAGTCTCTCTACCGAGAGAGAGAGAGAGCGAGAGAGAAGAAGAAGAAGAGATGATAAATCAGAGGGAGAGAAAGAGAGATAGCAGTGGTAGCAGCTGGTGCTCGGGAAATTGCTCGGCCATTGTTTAGGCAGACGGAGGAGGGATGGCGGAGAGGTAGGGGGGAAAGGGCCCAAACGCGGCCTGTTATTTTGGAAAATCATCATTCGGCTTTTTGCCTGCTAATTTCGGAACCGAAATTGCCTTTGCCCCGCTCTAGGTATATATCGGTACTTATTTCTTCTCCTTTCTTTTTTTCTTCTTCTTCAAGTGGTCAGGTTTTTCACTTTATCGAGCATCTGGGACACGTGCGTTTCTCTTTTGCGTATAAAGAGGCGAAAAAGAAGGTATAGGCGTACAGCCCGCAACAAAGCAATTAGATTTCGGTATAATTGTATCACTTTATGAGCGTACGCCTCGAAAGAGAGATAGAGGCTACTGCGGCGTATCGTGTGCCATGGTTGGTAATTATAGATACCGTTGGAGAGTATACGTAGACAGAGAAGCGAGCTGCGACCTTAAGGTATGGACAATAGCTCTGCGATTAGTGGCGGTTTTTATGTTTTCTTTCAGCGACGATCAAGTGAAACGAAATGGCGCTACTCCGAGACTCTCGCTCTCTGGCGTTATTATCCGGCGATTATTATCGGCGTAATTACTCGTCGAACTGCTAATTTGCTTAGCAACTATCACTCTGTTTCCCTCCTTTTTTTTTTAAATGCGTATTATATAGCAAATTAAAATTTAGCAGAATTGGATTGCTCATTTCGACGATTTAATTTGCCGTCTGTTTGCTCATTATACCTCCCTCTCTCTTTCTCTCGACTTGAGGCGTGACATTCGAAATTACGATGTCTAAGCCGGCCTCTCTCGCGCGAGAGCTAAATTAATAATCTTTTGCTGAGCCAATGCGAGGCCTCCTGCCCAATATCGCACACCTGGCCGAATAAACTCCTTAATAATCGAATTCCCATTACCCGGCCTATACCTAGGAAAACAACTATGGCCAGGCCCATACGCCTACGACAACAATCGCCGCGCGGCTAAAATACGGGCCGGCCTCGTGCTCTCCTTTGACTTGCAAATTTTTCGCACCTTCAAAAGGGAAAAAGCCCTCAACCTGACAGCCGGCGAATTTCGCTACGGAAAAGCGGCGAAGAAAAAAAAAAGAGGAGCGAGGGCAAGGAAAGGACTGAATTTTCGTTGGCACGTATAGCGGACGTGGGCGAGAGGCCGCTGGGCCGCTTAGCTCGAATCCGATCCCGTTGTGCATATATAATTAGCGCTGCGGCCTCTCGCTTTTCTCTCTCCCTCGGATATCTCCCAATGCCTGTTCTCTCCTGCATAGCCGCACACAGGCTCTGGCCCTCACGCCCTGGCCCTCCGGATCAGGTAGAAGTTCGAGCTCATTAAGGGAACCCACTCCCTTTCCCGCTATCCGCCCTTTTGCATTTTAAGACCGGGATCGGCCGGGGGCTTTTACGAGCGGCCCACTACGTTTTATGGCGGGACCTGGAAATTTCGTTAAAAAAAATCCTGCGAGGGAGAGAGCGAACAAAAAATTACTCACCCGCTATATCGTGTTTTATATGCTTTTTTGCGCTTTTAGAGAGCGTAAAAGCGGGAATATTATGGAGGGAAAATTTTTGGAGAAAATCCGGCTTCTTTTTTCTTCTATTTCTGTGCCAACGGATACAGGTAACTGGCAGTTCGACTTCCGAGGAGGAAGACGATTTTTCTTTTGGCGTAACGTTTTTTTACCCGAGTGATTTATGATATTTACATGTTATCGCGAGTTTGATACGTCATTTTCGAAGCGTCGCTTTACTGCAGTTTCCCCGTTTTAATACAGCGAGTCACGAGGCGATTTCGAATAATTCAAATGTACAGGAAGTTGAAGAGAAAAAAATGCCCGAGCTAACTAGTTAAAAGCGCATGACAAGCCAAACTAGGCAAAGTGACGTTAAATAGTCGAAAACGCCGGGTCATCGGAGAAGCTTATTTACAGGGATATAAAAAAAGAGCAGGATATAATGAAGAAAAGGAGGAGGGTAAGATTGACCTTTTTTAGGCAAACCTAGGCGTCCGGTGGAGCAATAACGGACAGGCTCGGGGGGCGCTGTAGGGACAGATTAGAAATATGAAAAATGATACAGTACACTGGCCAATCGTAGAGCGAGAGTTTTCGGTGAAATCTCGGGCAGAGTCGGTGCCGCTGACCCCTCGCTTACATAATACACGCGCAGGCTCCTCCTTCCCTTAAGTACATCGTGATGGAGCGTATAACCGCGCGGAGAAAAAGCGCGGCTACTCGGGGCCTCTCCCCAGCCCCCCACCGAATACTCATCCACTTTCATCATGTATATACGTGTATACACAGAGAGAGATCCAAAAATATACTCCCGGGCAGTCATGATATGACAGACGACACGCGAGTCTCGACGTCATTATAAGCCGAACAATGTGCGCGAAAGTCCACGATGCCTGATCCCCCCCCCCACCACTGCCACCGTCCTTCCTCGCACTACTGTCCAGCATAGCTTTGTTACGGGACAATGGCGAAAAAGCAGTCCGCCCCCCGTACGCCCCGTACTTTCTCTGCTCAATGCGTGTGTACGGCCCACCTGAAAGACCAGATTTGGTCAATTTTCAGCGTGTATGATCCCGGTAGCCACCCCTCGCTGTATTCTCCTCTCTCGCAATGTTACACAGTCGAGAGCGTAAAAAATGCCGGTGTTGAAGGACAGCGCGAGGAGATACTTGAGTTTGGTGCTTCTTTATACAAAACTGAGAATGGTACTTCCGCGTTTGAGAAAAAAAATTCTTTTTTATACTTTTAGGAGGACATGTGCACTGTCTAATACGCTCTTTCACGCTGTCGGTACTCTTGTGTACAAACGTTCTAAAATTACGTATATTTTTATTTATCATAATAGCCAGTAAATACGATAAAATACGCAGATCTTTTGTATAAGAGACAGTGATTATTACAAACCACAGTTGAAAATCTTATTGATTGCGATTAAAAATAAAGTTCAATTATAATCCACTTTGTTAAAATTCCAATCGACTTAATACGACGTTTATTCAAAAAGCCAAAAGAAAAACGATATTAAAATGAAGATCGTTATTGTTGAAAAATGATGAAGTACGACAGCCCGTGAAAAGCGCGCCCCTCTCGATAACATCACGCGCATTTAAACGCGCACAGAGAGAGTCCCATTGACATTTGCATGCGCCGGCAAATAAACACGTTTTTCATAAGCATCCCCCCTCGGCGGACAAGCTCAATAAAACACCCGATCTACACGGGCACAAAAACACACACAGTCGGCCTGCCCCATTTAAATATACAATCATAGAGAGGCAATAACTTCACGCTCTCGCCAACACTCGCTCGCGCACATTTGGAACATAAGCGCCGCGAGGATTTTTCATTTTTGATCAAACACGTAAAGTAATCGGATTTCTCCCGGCCGGTTTCGCACCCCATATACAGAGATCCTCAATTGAAATTCGGCTCGCGCGTCGGACACGTGTCGCCGCGGCCCTCTCTTTCTCTCTCCCCATCTCGTCTCTTCGCGCCGAAAACTTCCCGCCCGGAAATTTGTCCCCGGCATTACGGCGCACAACAATTAGGCCAATAATTCACTCGAGCCTTGGTCGGCTGGAGGGAGGGTGGGGGGATATTGCCGAACTGACAATTATTCAAGAAAAGTCCAGCGCTCCCTCTCGCTCTATTTCTCGAGTGCCTTTCGAGCCCCGGCAGCAGGAGCAGATCGGAGTAGATGGGGAGGGGGGAAGGGCTGAGCGCGATGTGTGTGCCCGCATACAATGTGCAATGGCCCGGCTGACCATCGGCCAGCGTTGCCTTCCACCCCTCGTGAATATTCCGTCTGGCCGGCGGAGAGAGAGAGAGAGCGATGATTCAATTCGACAATGGACCATTCTCGGCCGGACAATGCGCCTCTGGTCAGAGACCGAGAGAGGGGTGGGGAGCGCAGGCGCACGCGTTAAGGCTGTACTGCTTGACCGGCTGTAGTGCGGGCCGAGCGTGGGTGGGGTCAAAATACGCGGAGCTACCGTCCGAGGGGGCTGAAACGCGCGCTACTCGAAACGTCCTTTCGAACTTGCGTTTCGCTCTCTACGTACTTTGCTGCCGCTGCAGCGAGACTTTCCCAGCGACTGTCTTATTTATTAATGCCCGCACTTACTTTTCCGAGTCTTCCGGCGAATGGCCAGTTGGTAATGCTGCCGATATGCTGCTTTGGTTAATGTTTAATGTACAATGACCGAATTTTAGTTTACAAAATAGGGTTTTCGCCAACAGTTTTTTTTACTCTTTTTTAAATGAAAATAACAATTCAAGAAAGACGTCAATCGACGATTCGAAGACTTTTTAATGCAGGATATTCGAGACGTTTGAAAGAGGCGCTTGAAATAGTAATAACTCGATACTTTTGCCAAGCAAATATTAACAGAAGACGGGGCATTGTGAGAGCGAGGGATTCAAAGCATTGGAACACTTTAGAGTGATAATAGTAAATGGATTTCTACGAAACTACATTTTTACTCAATTATCGGCCGAGAGGCAAAGGAAGAAGAGAAGGAGAGGACGCGATGATTGATGATTTCAGCTCATTGCAGGGCTCTCGAGAGTCTTTTTCGAAAAGCAGGACAGTCCGGCTCGGAAATGGTCAAGTCGAGTCAATCATTTTCAAAACTTCTCTCCACTACTCCCTCTCCCGATGCGAAAAAGAAAAGTTTTTCCAGCGAAAGTGGAAAGTCCCTTCGAGTCATTAATTCTCGAATTTCGTGTGGACTCTATTAAACTTTTCAAAACTCCACAGCCCACCCCCTCTCTCTTCTAAAATAAAAAAACTCTCTCCCGGCTTATCTCTTTTTTCAAATAAAACACGATCTACGACGATAACATATTTCCGGGGACGCATCAAATTTTCGCTCGCGATTACCAAATCGTCCTCGAGTATCCACCCCACACCTTCAACGTTATAGCACACGTACACATATCCATTGTCCAGAGATGGAAAAAAAATCTGTTTGGACAAATGGTAAGTAACGCGGCGAAAACTTTACGACAAGCCGAATCCGTCACGGTTTTTCGAAAATTTTCGAATTTTTCCCCGTGTGCGTAGCCACCCCCGGAGACCTTGGCCGGTTGTATACACATACATTGATAATGCACACGCGTAGGCACAATAGCCAAAGAGCCGAAAGAGAGCGAGCGAGACGTGTGGCGAAACGGGGCCGGCTGCGACCGTTCCCATTTCCCTGTTTGTACAATCCGCTCTCTCTCTCTCCCCCCCAATTTTTCGCCGCGCCCCATGCGCACAGCCCCAGCAATCTCCAACGCGTTTTTCTCCGCTCTAGGGCCCCGAGGGCCAAGCTCTCTCTGGCTCGGCTCTCTTTGTCTACCTCGACGCTCCGGCCAGCCGATGAAACTGCCAAGATTAATAAGCGTCAAGATCCAGCGGGAATATTTTCCGAGAGCCGGTCCGCCTATTGTGCGTGGGCTCTGGCCAGTATCCGGTAATGTACTCGCCTTTTTCCCCATTAATTGATGAATTTGGATATATGGAAATAGCCGGCATATATGAGGCCAGCCTGCGTGTGTGTTTGCCCTCGATCAAATCGTCGATATTGTAGGCAATCGTGGGAGCATCAAGGCTCCTGCTTCATCTGTGCTTGACAAATTGCAGCGGGTAATTTGACTCAAATAAATATCATCGAATGCCCTCTTGTTTCCCTCTCCCCTTATTTCCCTTAAAAAAAAAGAAGAATTTCACCCAATCCACCCACAAAAACACGACGATTAAATTCCAACTAATCAACAATTGTAAGTTCATCAGACAAAGCCTCGTAAAAATTTCACTCTAATCAAGATCATTTTCGACGAGTCAAGCAGCACACCAACACACGACACGCAGGCGTGTGCGTGGCACACCAGCAGCTCAGCGAAGCGTTAAACTGTCCCTATTAACGTTCCCTTTTTTTTCCTCTCTCATCGACGACCACCACGCGAGCACTGCTAAATCCCCCGGCAACTTGTTGTTTTTTTTTCTGTACGTCCCTTTATCAGAGCGCCATACGCGACACGGGCACGCGCTGCGGGCAGCCGGTAATAGCGTCAATTGATTAATCAGCGGAATCGAGGAGTATTCCGTCCCCACGAGCGATATCGCCCGCAAGCGCCGGTAATTGATAGCGCCGATAGGCCCCCGCGTGAATACATTACACTCGCAGCGGCGGCAGCAGGATACGACCAGCAGCTCACGAATTCCGCGGCGATCGAGCCTCGGATAAGCCTGCTCTTCGGGCGCCAGCAGCACTTTTTTTTCTCTCTCACCCCCATCTCGTATTAATTCCAAGTAAACAGGCAGGGGGGAGGGTAGAAAAATAAAAGAGGGCCCGGAGAGAGAAACTTATGAGCGAGGACGAGCTCCCATCGATTTTTCACGCAAACATCATCGGCTACGAGGTCGTAGATTGCCCGCGGAGCGAGAGAGTATCGGCAGTCCGTACGACGAGTACAGAGAGCGCCAGAAGAAGCGGGAGAGGAGGGCGAAGAGGGGGAGAGAAAAAAAGAGCGTCCGGAATGCCGGTAAAGCGTCGTAAAGGGCCGATTTCCCTCGTTTCTCCGAACTTGCATTTTACAACTTAACAGCGGCTAAAAGTGCGAACGCGCGTCTCTCTCTCTTGCCGGCACAAAAACGCTTCCCCCTTTCCACTTTCCAACTCGTCCTGTCCAACTGGTATACACCCCGCTAGACTCCGGTGTTTCGCGAACGTCCTCTGCTAGAGTGGTTTTCTTCGCATTTCAGGGCTACGAGTAAGAGAGGGGGAAGGGGGAGCGTTAAGTACTCGACTAGCTCCGCTATAGAGCCTCCCCATCTACGAGAAAGAGAGAGAGGGCGAGCTGGCTATCCAACGACGAAATTAAAAGGGCACTCGCGCGCGGGTCAGAGGTCCACATCGGCGCCTCTCTATAATTCAAACGGCAGCAGTGGCAGAGTGTATATACGCACACCTACGCTCGTGCTCCACGCCGGCGCTCGAGGATCACGGGGCTGTGGGGGCGGCGGCGGCGGGGGGATAATGTATGTACCCCTGCGAGGGAGGCCGGGGTGAACGGGGGAGCGAGTAGAAGAGCAGGATAGCGGAGAAGACAGGAGGGAGAGGGGGGGGGACTCGGCTAGGTCCGAGTGCGCGCGGGGGTGCACAGCTGAGAAGAGAGAGAGAGAGAGAGAGAGAGAGAAGAGGGGAGCTGCTGCTGCCACTGACCAGCGGACGCTGCTGCTGCTGCTGGCCGGCGCTGGGCTCTTAGCACCGGAGGAGAGCAGTAGACGAGCCGCCACCGTCGACCGACACGCGAGCCTCCGAAAAACGTGGCCGCGCGCGCGTATTGTTCTGCCAAGCGCTTGTGTATACGCTTCGCACCTTGAGCTCGCTCTCCCTTGGCCAGTTGTTGTTGCGAGGGAGGCTCTCCTCCTTCTCGTTTTTCTTTACGCTATTCTTTTGTGACGAGTGCGTCGCGTGCCGGTATACTACCAAATAGCCCGAGTGAGACTTTGGAGGAGGGCCCGTGAAAAGTGCCGGCGATTGTTTGACTGCGCGCTCTCTCTCTCTCTCTCTGGCGAGCGCGAGCGCGATTAATCAAGCGAGGGCTGTTGCTTTAACGGCTGCCTCGAGCTTACCTATATACGTCTGGGAAGACCGGCTTCTTAGGAGGCGCACACAGGGGGTGGAACGACTCTTTGTTGGCCCGTTACGAGAGAGAAAGCTGACGAGTAAATCGTTCCCAATGGTGGTCGGGATCTGTCAATTTCGCTGCAGCAACAAAATGTACGCGTACGCAAGGCCTGCATTCAAGATACGTGAGTATTCCACCTTTATGCATTTTCATTTTGCCTCTCGCAATTATTCCATTACCAATAGAAAATATGCCGCGTGTTTTTATGAATAGTTAGAATATGAAGTAATCGTTTAAAAATTTCATGTAAATATTGTTTCGATTGCGCGTGGAATTTTATCTCTTGTTGTATAAAAATAAGCGTAGAACGTAATCAAACCTCTCGAACTTATAGCATTATCAACCGGAATAATTTAAGCTTCCAATTGAAATGAAGTTAAGATAATTCAAATAGAGCATCGAACGACAATCTATCAGCATCGGTGAGACAAGCGAAAACACTCCATATACACACAAGCTTGTCAGCAAATGCGCGCTCCTATCCCACTATGTAACCTTTTACAAAAGCACTCGCAGCTGGCGAGCAAAAGAAAAGCAAAAAAAGTGCTGTAAGCACGAGGCAAACGCTTAGCGTAAAAAGCCATGAAAAAGAACAAAGCCGGGGCGTGTGTGTGCACGGCGCTCTCGCGGTTGCGGATCGTTCAATTAGACGCGCGGAGGTCTTAATTACTCTCTGCGCGAGCGCATAATATCTCAATTCCTTAATTGGACCGAGTGCGCCCTCTCGCTAACCGATTCCGATTAGCGATATCGCCGGCATGCTGCCGCTTACATCCTCCTCCTCCTCCCACTACCCCCCGGACTGCTGGTACACTCTCTCGAGGTCGCGTGAGAAAAAAAAGACCAGCGAACGTGGTCTGCAGCGGAGGACAGAATCGAGCGCGGGGGATGATACGAGAGCGTCGAAAATCGGTCCGCGCGAGAGCATAGTTCACATTGTGACGGGGCGCCGCTGGAAACTCGCCCCCCCTCCCGTACAGCACAGCGGCCCCCTTCGGTTTTAAAGTCCACACGCGCCGGCGTAATGGTGGATATGTCACGGGCGTAATGCTGATTGCCGCCCCCTTCCTTTCTCTTTCTCTGATTCATCCCCCTGCTGGCGCATCCATTATGCAGGGCTACGCGCCTATTGGCCGCCGGGAGCTGCGAGAGCTATACTCGCGACGTCCTTGCTCTGCCATTCGAGACTTATTATATGCCCCGCGGATGGAGCGTGTACAATGCGCCAGTGTGCGAGAGCTTTCTAATGGCCAATTTTCAAAATCGATCTGCCTATGGTTTAAATATAGCGAGTGCTGGCTGCATATCTTCGCAATTGAATTTTGTTGCTGTTTGGAAGCGCGTTTTCTAATTTGTATACTTGTCCTTCCTCACGATTTTTATAAAATTACAATTGTGTAAATAAACTTTAAAATATTCCGTTTGGTTATAGATCTAAGCAGTGTTCTACTTAAAACTTTATAAATTTAATCCGTCAGTCACACCTAATTACTTTTACAATAACAAAAAGCATAAAACAATATATTTTCATCGGCAGAGTTTTAACTAGCCCAATCAAAGCCATCCCCAATCGAACAGACTGTAAACATTTCGTACGTACTCTATCGAGAACGGAACAACACCGCGAGCGTTTGGGTGACACAGGAGGGATGAAAATGCAAACCAAGCCCCTTTCAATGATTAAAGCCAGATTGCTGGGATTGGGGTTGCAGTAGCGAAGGGAAGTGGGGAGGGGGCGAGCAATCGCCATTTTAAAACGAGCTCCTGCAGACAAACCCGGCGAGAGATCATCTACGGTAGCCGAGCTCTCCTCTAAACTCCGCCAGCACTCGCTTATTCTCTTCATCCTCTTATCCCTCTCGATCGAACGACTTCCTCTCCTACTAAGACTCTTATGTGATTTTTATCGGCAACGATTCCGGCCGACTTTCTTCTCTCCCTTTTGGATTTATAACTTTGAAATCTGAAATGGTACATAAGGCTGCCGGCTGAGAGGGCTAAATGCACTTTGTGACCGGATGACTATCTCTCCAGCTCCAATGGGATATGCTTTAATTTTTATCTGGTTAGCGCCGATTTACTCGTTATTCCTCAAAACTCTTGAAATTCTCAAGGCAAGGAGGATCATTCTTCCTCGATCACACGCGCGAGAGTACTCGAATTTCATTTGTTTTAAACATCAGCTTCGCGGTTTGGAGGCAGCAGCCCAACTGCCGGGCCATATGCTAATTCGCATAAATTTTAATGACGTATTGCCAATGGCACTTTCGCGGCTTCCCGGTTAAGCTCATAACGATAGCTTAAGCGGATTATGCCGATAGGTCGAATGTCAGTTACGCTTTGCATTATCGCCGGACTTTGCCCGCGCGCTCTCTCGGCCGAATCCATCGATTCGAAGGATTATCGCGCTGTGTGAGTGTGCGTGCCCAAGCCAAAGAGGCAAAGTAGGCGCATGTGCGCGGTAACCTTAGAAAACCGTAGAAAATTTCAGCAGCCGAGAGAGAGAGAGAGAGAGAGAGAGAGAGAGCTTGAAAGCCCACTCCATCTTCGTTTCGCCCTCGATTCGAGAGCACGTTTAAAGCTCCTTTTTTCTCGGCGCTTGCTCCGCGCGCTCCCGTGTTCGCACGTCACGTAAAACGCCCATTCGGAATTTCGACGAGTCGCTCGAACGTTCGATCGTCTCTCCATATTTAATTATCCTCAAGCCATCTAACAAAATTTATTCCAACTCGAAAGACATCAGCATTAAAATATCGCGTCAAAGGGTTAGAGCTATAACCCGAAGCCACTTTAAAGACCAGGAGCACAGGCTCTGCCTTTGGATCGGCAGGCGCAGAGTCACGCGGATGAAATACACATGCAGTGGGGGAGAGGGAAAGGGGTGGGGGCCGCAGCTGGTGGACAGTGTGGCGTCGCTGGCGGCGCCAGAGGCCGCGCACTAAATTGAGTCGCCCGGGCGAAAGATATGCCCGGCGAAGTTCATTACCGGGCGCGTAAGTAGCCTGCGCGGGCACGATGGGGGCAGAGATCGGCTTTGCCGTGTCCCTTATAGCCCCCGATCTTGGGAGGGCGTCTTTATCAGATCGCTATCGCTTGGCGATCTGGTCGCGTTCTGCCCTGGGAGAGGGGGAGCGGGTCACGATCCACCGCTGCTGCTGCTGCTGCTGCTCTTTTTCGCGAATACAGCCGCGCCTTAATTAAGCGTTATGAGTTGGATCCCTCGTTAGCCGTATTACCCGAGGCGCGTACATGCGCTTACTCGTGTGGCGCCTCCTGCTCGATTATAACGCCGCGCAATATCTCGGCGGGTGCAGGCACTGGGCTGCCCGCCCAGAGCCGCCGACACCCATAGCGATTTTCATTTTTCTCCAAGCCGGCCCTAATGTATGCACACGACCGCGCGCTCCTACATGCCGGACGACACGGGGCGATTGTGCTCGAGATATAACGAGCCGGCAAGAGAAGCCGTGGGAATGGAGGCCGCTCGTCTTCTCTCCCTACGGACCCTCCGGAACTTGCAGTCTAGCGACACTGTAGCTTATAAATTCGTGTACTTTGGAAAATTCCATTTTCCCGGAACACAACTCGCTATACTTAAAGTTTTAACGTATTATGAAATTATAGCTGAAATTTCTTTTATACAGCGAGTCGAGATATAGAGCGCAGTAGAGAGCCATATTCCCCTTAGCAGCAGCAGCCAGTTTAATTAACTTAACGAAGCACTAGGTAAAGAACAGCCAAGGCGCACACGGCCACACAAATGTATAGAGGATAATCGAATGTACCATAATATTGATTTCCATTGCAATAAAAATCTTGGCAAGCACCAGCGCACTCGAGAGAGAGAGAGAGAGAGAGAGAGAGAGAGAGAGAGAGAGAGAGAAGGAGAGTGTATTGTTCCGAGCGTTTCCGCGTTTGCAGTACGGCTCCGAAAATGAAAATAATATATCCAGCTACATCTCCCCCCCCCCCTACCTCTCTCCACTCTAGCATCGGCTGTACTATATACGTCCTGTCAGCGGCAGAGCGTCGAACGCGCAGCCGGCCTCCGCTCGAACTAATTAATTACATCTCCGCTCGCGCTCCTCCTAATTCGATTTCGCGCAATCGAGTTGTTCCTTCCCCCCACTATCGGGCTACTATCCCCCGCCCCCCCGCACTCATCCAACCGGCCAGGCATCCAGCACTGCCGCTGATTCCGGGCGTTCCACCGCGAATACGTCGATATCCCAACTCTCGCTCGAACGGTAATTAGCGGAGAAAAGCACCTATACTCCGGAGCCGACCAACGCCCAGATTAAGCTATATACCCACACTACGACGGACGCACACGTACGCGCTCGCATATAGTCAGCGATGTTTATACTATGAGCAGGGGCTTGTTACATTATTATACGTATTTTACGCGGGCTGATTCATATTTACGTCTGCGCAATTAAAAATTATTTATGGCCATTTGAATAATGAGTACAGCGCTTTTATGGCTAATCTGATGGGAATTAAGCGGGAGAGCGACCGTTTTTAAATTTCATATAAGCCATTGCTACACACACACACGCTCGCTCGCTCGCGCCCGCACATTAAATATATTATCAAAAGATTTTTACGTCCTTATACAGGATATACGCTCCCGAGACTTATACTACCCATATGTTTGGCCGGCTCCTACAAAAGGCATTTGTTGCTGTCAATATTTCTCACCCAATTATGCGCACCTACGTCTCTCCGCTCTTTATACTGTTTTCCAAACTAACAAACGCGCCGGCAATTGAGATTAAGCCGCAGAAGCAGCTTGCGCGCGCGAGAAGAGTGTATATAACGAGGGAAAACTACACTAAATAATCCTCCAATCATCCGCTCTTATGACGATCAATTTATCTGCGTAAATAAGTAAAAACGCAAGGATCGAGTGTCTCTCGACTAAACGCGCAACGAAATTTTCCAGAGAAGAAAACAGCAAGCGAGCCTGCGAAGCATCATCTCTCTCGCGAGAGGTTAAGAGAGGGGTTGGGGATCCGAGTAGGTCGAGCCTATACCCAGTAGCAGCTCGCTCTCACCCTGCCAGGGCCACTCTCGTCGGATATAATATATCGTCCGGATTAGCGGAGCGGCCCCTTATTGTTTTCCGCTCTCGCGAGCAGTGCGGCTCGCTCGCTCTCAGTATACGCCTTATTCTCTGTACACACACAGACGATCGGCCCTGGCGGCCCTTACTTATAACTTAATTACGAGAAAAGCCGCGGCCGGCTCGCGATATATATTAGATTTTCCGTCATTAGAAACTTCTTTTTCTTCTTCTACTTCTGCTTCTCCTTCTTTTTTCTTTTTCTTCCTTTTTTCTCTACATATCTCACACGACATGGGAATTATCCGCTGCTCGGAATGAGCGACTGAACTTGGTGCGAAGAAACAGCGACTTTGTTATGCCGCTGTCGATATGAAGAGCGAGAATATCGACAAGCGGATTTTCAAAGTGGTAGACGAGGGAACGCGATGGATTTATGAAAAGAAAGCGATAAGCTCGGCTGTAGCGCTTTCGCGCGTCGAGCAGACCAAGATATTGCGGTTTTTCACATATATACCTATACCTATAAACGAGAGAGCCTAAAAACAACAACGGTGCACAAAGCCGATCCGTTAAGCCCCCGAGGCATAGCAGCCGTGACACAACTCCCACAACTACTCTGACAAAGAGGGAGAAATTTTTTTCTAATCGAAAAATCACGGGCCCGCGCCAGAGTCACACGACGTGAAGAGAGAGAGAGAAGTCAGTTTGCCAAGTGCCGGGTCGTATCATATTCGCGGCCGGTAATTGCCGACAAACTCCTCTAATTACCGCACGCAATTACGCGGGACACAAGGGGAGCAGAGCAGTGTGTGCCTCGCGCAGGATCTCTTTGGCATATCAAACTTAATTGTACGTCGCCGTTGACTCTCTGCTCAAGGATGTAAGGAGGGTGGGGTACTACTCCCGCGCTCTCTCTCTCTCTCTCTCTTTTAGCTGCGGCGACGCTTTGACGCTAATTGCCACGAAATTCTCTTGTTATATTATTATAATCATCGTTCTATGTGTATATCGTTAACGCACTTTTCCTATGTCGCACCAGCCCCACTACTGCGACTCCCGTTTCTCTCTCTCTCTTTTCTCTTTTGAGCATGATGCCATTGAAATTTGCATCCGATGAATATTTCATTGCGCGAGCGTCTCTATAGCACGTGCGCACAAGAGTGAAAGAGAGAAAGGAAACGATGTGCTAATTATTCGCGGCTTTATCTGCGGAAATCACGCGAAAACTGCGGCAAAGAGCAACTATAAGCCGTATACGACTAGCTTAAACGCCAGATCGCTATAGGGTAAATGCCTGTTTCTTCATACTGCCAATTTTCATAATTAAATTACGAAAATTAATAAGCCATTAATAGCGGCGATTCTCCGCCGAAGCTCCGAGTTAAGTATATCTGATCAATTTGAAACAAGCGAACTTAATAAAGTTAACGCGCCGAGAGAGAGAGAGATGCGCTATAAAAAGCCTGAAATTCCATTTTTACGGGCGCTCTCCTTTTACAAACCAGCGTACGCGCGATTATTTGCTCAACACGATCGAGAATTTGCGAAATTTTTCGCTCACGCACCCGCTATACTATGTGTGTACACACATGCTGCAGCGGCAGCGCGCGATATCCGAAATATCCGTCGATGATTGACGTAAGATTCGAAATTACGGAACGATTCCTGGAAATGAGCGACTTGTCGCAAACGATACCGCCTCGAGAGAGAGAGAGAGAGTGAGCAGTATCGAAATAAAAGAGCCAACGTAAACGCGTACGAAAAAATTCGCCAGCTCATGCGCTTTGCGCTTTTGTATACAGCATATTCCCTCTCTCTTGCTCATTCTCGCGTGTGCAAGTATATGTGAGCAAGCCGTTCGATGTCCGTGTGCGTATGTGTAGCTTTACGACGCCGATGCCTGTACAGTGTGTTTCACGGTGACTTAACGAACTCGAGCATGGTGGTCGAAGGGCTTTGAGGCTACGTACACACACGGGCGCGCGAGCCGCCGCCGGGCTTTCATTTCGGTTATTACTGCGCCAAGTGCGCTTAGGGTATGAGTCGGCATTGACGATTAATGACGCTATAAAAAAACAGCTCTCTCTCTCTATCTCGCACACACGGTACCTCTGCGTCTGTACGGCCGTATACGTAAACTACCGCTGATGTTTGTATATTGGATCGGCGATTTTTGTTATTCTGTTCGTTCCGAGGAAAGTTATGCATTTTCTTGTATTAGATATAAATTATTTGAAATTTATTCAACGATAAACAATATTCGAAAGATGATAAAGTTCAATCCATAAAAGAGTGCAATTAAACGTCGAATCCATCTCGAGGACTCGAAATTCATACCCCTAAGTGTACCCAAATACGCACATGTACCCATTACGTATGAAATAACGGAGCAGACGAAAAAAAACACCACGAAACACAAAGATTTACGGCTAGTCCATTGCTGAGCCCCCGACAAAGCAGTCGATTTACGCGGCTTATACACGAAGCCGGAAAGCAGGAATCACAACAATCATAGCGCACAGGGACACAGGCTCGATCATCCCACACTTCTGCGCTCCATGTTTTTTTCTCTATCCTCAATCGAAACCTACCCAATAAGCGGAAGAGAGAGAGAGAGAGATGACGCAAGGTCAGGGGTGGGATATTTAGCAGCGAGTGCGCGGCCAATAAAGAAAGGGGTTGGACCCCTTCTCTCGCGTGTGCCACGGCACGCGCTTCTCATCCTCTCTCGATTATCGGGCGTGCGCCTAAACCCCCCATCGGAAAAAAAGAAGCTGCAATCAAAGAGCGGAGGAGAAGGAGATGCGAGTACGAAAACGAAATCAATCAACAACTCGGAATAAATTCTCGTCCCAATGATTTCCCTATGCGCGCGCGGGCGTGATCTCGTTTTTTCCCTCCCTTATTCCCCGAGAGCGTAACGCGAAATGTACTTTCACCCTCGATCTGTACAGGCAGTCTCCGTCTCTATCTTTCTCTGCGTTTTCTCCAGCACACGGAAAACGCGTGGGGGGTTTATACGCCATCTGCGCGAAAGGGACGAGTGGGGGGGGGGAGTGTGGATTCGCTTCGCTCTTCCTCCGGCTCATCGGCAATTATTTTCGGATCCATCAGTCTTTCTTCTCGTCCTATATCGTCTAGCGATTACTCGGAGCTGTTTGCCGGCGATTAGCGCTGCCGGATTAGAAGATCGATCGGACGATCGATTCGCTGCTGATCTCGCTCTGTGCTTTCTTTGAGCGCCTCGTTGATTTTTTTACGATAAAACTACAGAGGGGCTTTTCTCCTCGTCCTCCAAGCAGATAGCTTGTTTCTTCTTTTTGTTGTTTACACGCGTGTTTGTTGATTTCTTCGGGATATACCAGGCTGGGTTACATTATCCTGATAATCGATGACTTTTCCTGCTGGTATTCCTAATTTTTGCGGATGATCTCCGTTTTATCTTATACTGCTATAAATTTCAATCGGATAAAGAAGAAAAAAAAGGATGAAAGTTGTATAAATTAGATATACGCGCAAGTTCTAAAGCGTACGTCTCAATTACAACTACAGCGTGTAGCCTCGGATGTGAGTATACTCATACTACCCGTTTTTTGTTCGCCTCTACACACTACCAGACCTAATTAGGCAACAAGGAAAGCCGCGTGCGAAAACAACCGCAGAGTCGCGCTTTTTTCTCCATCCTCTTTCTCTCTCTTCCAACACCCACGTCGACACTCAACTCACCTCCTCGTCGTTCTTCTCCTTTTTTCTTCCTACTTCCCTTCTCCTCCGGATTCTTTTTACATCTAACCTGCAGCGATCGAAGAAGCGGAAGAAAGAAAAAAGGAGAAACGGAAGAGTCCGGTAGGGCGAAAAGCTCGGTGTGGGCTCTTGGCTTGGTTATAACGAGGGTAATAAACCGTTAATTTGTTATCTTTATAGGCCGGTCAAAAATTCTCGGAAGGTAAAGAGGTGTATAGAGCAACGCTGACGTTTTTGCTCGGGCGCTCTGTGTTGCTGGAAAGAAGCGTTCGGGCATGATCGTTCAATAAATCAATTACAGAGCGCGAGCGAGCAGAGCGAGAGATGGATGAAGAGAAGATTTTTCGTCTCGTCTCGTTTATGTACACTGTTGATCGAAGCATTCGACGGATGTATTATTTTCTACATCGGAACAAAAGACTTGCGATGCTCCTTATACACCCGAGTGGATTTTACGTTTATGCATTCGGAGAACTAGGAGGATGATTGTTAAATCATTGCGCGCTCGGAAAATTATTGTAATCGAGTCTCTTCGATCGTATACGACACGATCCGAGAGAGAGAGAGAGAGAGAGAGAGAGAGAGAGAGAGAGAGAGAGAGAGAGAGAGAGAGAGAGAGAGAGAGAGAGAGAGAGAGAGAGAGAGAGAGAAAGGGGAGGAGGAGGGAGAGAGAGAGAGAGAGAGAGAGAGAGAGAGAGAGAGAGAGAGAGAGAGAGAGAGAGAGAGATCCCCCGCCTCCTCCAACATTATCGTCGGCGCATTAAATTTTCAGTATCAAAAGAAATTGCCCCCCTATTTCAGGTGCTTTGTAAACTATCGCTAAGAGCCTTGTAAAATGTTCAAACAACTCGGAGCCAAGATCCAATGTGGACCAATCAGAGCAGCAACGACATTTAGCAACAGGGGCAACAATGGTACAACAGTATCATCGAGGCAAAAGCTTGCAAAGATACGCTCCCGCAACTTCCCTCATATGTATCCATTAAGCTTCCTAAACTTGCCTGCAGCGCGTAATGCAATATGACGGTAAAAAAATAACATTAAACAGTTAAAAAGAAAATACAGTATAAAGTTGGTCGGGAAAAAGGGGGGCTGCACTTAAATGGCAATGCAAGCCCCACCGAGAGAAAGACACGCGAGGAAGCTTCCGTACATAGCGGGATCGCCGGGAAAAACAGTAGACGCGCCGGGGCGTCCATTTTTACTCATCACGCGTGTATACCGAGCCGAATTACGGCGAACCCTTTCCAGCCGCGGCGAGACGGCCCGGCGATAAGGACGGAGAGAGAGAAAGAGGGGAGGGGGCAAAGAGGAAGAAGGCTAACGTCCACCCCCGCGGCGGCACCTTTCTCGGACAAGTCGGTCGCTATGGTAACGCGCGCCCGCGAGAGAGAAAGAGAGAGACTCAGGTCTGCTATATATATGGAGCGAGGAGGGAAGGACGGGGAGGCTCGCGCGTCTATGCTCCAGACAACGCGCGCGGAGGAAAGGACCGCGAAAGAGAAAGAAAGAGGGAGAGAGAGAGAGAGAGAGAGAGAGAGGAAAGAAGAGGGGCGGATTTTATTTCTTCATAACGTCGGCCATTATCGCGCCGAGCTGCTGCTGCCCCTTCCTCGTCTTACCTCCTTCTCCTCCGGTTCTCTCTCCCGGCGTTTCCACCCCCGCTTCTTCGTTAGCTCTCCGGCTCCTCGCCGCTCTCCTCATTATGTCCCGCTGCGGAAGGGAATATTCTTGTTTCAAAAATAATCGGCACAGGCCGAGGGGGAGCTGCGGCGGCGGCGCACTGGCGCTAATGGCGCCGTTTGTAATTGGAAAAAGTCCCGGGCGCGCACGTATCGCGACGGGGTTTTATATGACCCCCACCGCCGGCCACCCTGCCGTCTTCTCTCTCGTCCACCCCCTCCTCCTCTTCCTCCAGCGCCGACTTCCACCCCTACCTTCCTCCTCGGCATGCCCGGCTGGCCACCCCCCGCCACTCTCGCCCGCCACACACACACACACACACATATATATCGCGGGAAATTCTGTAATTTTTCTACCCTTCACGAGCAGACTCATTAATTTAAGTTTTTTAATTACTAAATTAATTAGAGCAGGCAGAACGAGCGGCGTTTATTTGTGGACACGAACTTTGCTATTCTCCCCCCTCCCCTCGACCCTCTTCTCTCGCTGTATTTTATCGCTGAAATTATTGTTTCTGACTTCTATATATCGCTGGGGATATTATAAAACTT
Organism: Anagyrus pseudococci; assembly: GCA_030522585.1. Taxonomy (NCBI): domain Eukaryota; kingdom Metazoa; phylum Arthropoda; class Insecta; order Hymenoptera; family Encyrtidae; genus Anagyrus; species Anagyrus pseudococci. Next base: position 56,013 of record JAPYYQ010001175.1, read on the forward strand.
GCTTAAACTTTTATCAAATAAATAACGCCGTTCTTTATTTCGAGCAATACGAAATAAATCCATAGCAACGGCCGCAGTTGACTTTATACATAAGATCATGCGAGAGAGCTCCCGGAAAATTTTTACGAGCGGGAGCCATTATTACACGGATGGGGCCTGGGCTCCGGGTCGCCGGTGTGCGGCTGCGGCCAGTCGATTCTCAACGCGTAACGCGAGTTACTTTTCCCCCGGCGGCACGTGGCCTCGCCGGCTCGGAACGAGACCTGTTTTCCATATCGGCGATTCGCTTGCATATGCGAAAGCCTGGCTGGGTGGCTGTTAAAAAATTGACGTCGAGAAGGGCGGAGCAGGAGGGAGGGGCCCGGCCACGCAAACTAGATTCCAGGCCGCGCATCTCGTATTCATGGTGGAACGAGTGAGAGAGAGAGAGAGAGAGAGGAGGTCGGCAAGTCAAGCGTAACGCGTACTGGTCTATGGCTACATTTGCAAACGATGCCCCCTATCCTGTGTATAGCTATATACAATATTGTTGCGCCTTGTGTGTGTTTTGCTTCGCAGAAATCGCTCGTTTTATGAATATCGAATGATGCGACGAGGAGCGAACGTTTTGTGAGCTTTACCATACAATAGTAGGAAGCCCGGGAAATAAATCTAAATTAAATAAAACTGCTCTATTCTTAGTTGTCGGCCTTTAAATGATCAAAATAAATACAAGACACTGACGAATATGACTTTCCGGATCATCCATCGCCTTTCGCACCAATTACACTCTTAGTATACTCGCAGGCGCAGTCAATTACGACGTCTCGTAAGTACGATCGCCGCGCAAAGGTGTATATAGAGGATAAGGAAAAAGAAAAGCGCACGGTACTGCGGTCGGCTATGCCTCAGCAGAGCCGAGGCCGCACACATGCCGGAAGGCCTGAATGTTTGATGAATCTCGAGAGCCAGCAGCCGAGGATTCATAGAGTTTTGGATTATTTTCGCTTTTATTGCTGCTGCTCAGACCCCGACCGACAGCGGAGCCACCCGCACACACGTCGCTTATGAATTGTTCAGTGTGTTTGGATACGCGCCTTTCTTTCTCCTCCTTACCCTTATATGCCGCTGCCTGCTACTACTAATGTTGTACCGTCTAGCTAAAGTTTTTCTCAACGTTGTGTATTGACGGGGGTTTGGGTCAGCATCAAACTTTTCGATTAAAATTAATTGTCTGATTGTGTGGTAACGAAGATTCTAGTCAAGTGTGTATATTATCCCTGAATTTAAAGCTGTTTCATGAAAAACGAGGCACTAATAAACATTATCATCAGTGTCTACTTGGATGACAAGCTTTGGAATAATGAATCGATGAGAATCCCTCGCGATGCACACACTCCCGTGCAGCAATAATCAAAGGCGCGGAGTTGCAATTCTCCGGCGATTGTCGGCCCCGGCTGACCTTTATGAATATACTAAAGGCCCTCTCGCACGCGATACCACCCCCCAAAGCTTCTCGCTCTCATCGTGGCCAGTCGCGCGCAGCCGCAAGGTGGTGAGGTACGTGTGTGTGTACACGTAGAGGCGGCCAGCTGTCAGCAGAAAAATCGGAACGCTCTCCTCAATAATAAATGGCCCTCGTCTGCGGTTCATCAGACCCGTAAAATCGGAGCTGAGGCTATATGTACGTATGTGCCGTGTACCTACTGCCACGATGTCGGAAGGGTCTCTCGATCGAGGAGAATCACTTTGCCCTCGGACACGGACTCTCGGAATTTCCGTGACGCGCAATCTTGTTCGCGTGTCTTTTTCCTTTTCCCTCTCTCTTACACGTATGCTTACCGGCATACTCTCTTTCTTGCTTTTTTTCTTTCTCTCTCTCTGTATGAGCCTCTCTCGACCTTTTTTCATCGAGTTTCTTGTATAAACTCGTAGACTCCAGCTACTTCCGAGCGTTCAATGGGAAGATTTACCTTTTGCTTCGAGAGAAAAGTCAGGCTTTGCGAGGTCGCGGTGTTGTCATGAAAGTAGTGACTCGCGTAATTTTTGGCTTGATCAATTCGTACTTGTTACTCTCCAACGATTATAGCTACGAGTTTAAAAAGTGGAAAACAAAATGTATATTTACGGGAATATTTAGCTATTTCACACGCCACTCGGCATTAAACTTGAACCCTAAACAAAAAAGCACCATCGCAATTCCCACTAATCTCAATTAACTTATCCAAAATAAAAAAAAAGCGTTGCTCGAAAACTGCGGGCCCGTCCAATTACTCATTCCGACAATCGCTAATATCGCGTAAACTGACGTAAAAAGCCAGAGGGGGCCGCAGGAGGGTATAGAGTGCATTTTTAAACAACCCGAACGCACACAAGGAGCCCGCATGGCTGCCGCTGATGCCACCCTCATTTCTGCGCAATTAGGATGATCGAGCAGGCCTGATCTCTCAATCCAGCAGGAGCGGGGGCGGTGTCCCAGAGAGCCGAATTCCATAGAGAACAGTCGGTGAAAAGGATACACACACCCGGGCCATTCCCATTTACGCGCTGGAAAAGCTATGCGCGCGCGTCGTCGTTTATCGTGAGGAGGCAGGCGCAGCAGACACATCCAGCAGTCCGTAATGCCGTCGCCCGTATTGAGCCGGCTTGTGGCTCTCTCTCCTACCCCCGGAGAGTCGGTATTGAAATGTCGCCGGCCGGCCTCTCCCGACGATACGTAGGTGGGATTATCTGAATACAGAGAAAGACAGCAGCAGTCCGGCCTCCCTTGCTCTCTCTATTTGGAGTCGCGGCAGTGGGCAGTATAGTGCCAGGGGGGTGAGTTGCAGCCCCCCAGGGTGTCGTATCGGGGCCAGAGGACTAGCCGGCGCCGAAGGCACAAAACCTCCCGGCGACCGGGCTGACGTATGGTGGTCATCTTTTCGCTGGAATTACCGCCATCTCCTCTCGCCCTCGGGAAACAGACGCGCGCGAGCGCAAGAGCATGCCTCCGGCACCAAATAGATTATTTGAATATCCGGACGAGGGTGGCCACGTTTTTTTTTCCTTTCTTCTCTGTCTTTCGTTACCCAAATGGCCATGATTTTTTGCTGAATTTGGGAACAAATATAAATGAGACTGGATTACTCTCTGATCCGACAACTTGCCATTGGCTTGGTTTTTTAATGAATAATGGGCTATCGTTATTCGTGCTGTTTGATCTCGTGATGAACGAGTCAATAATTTATTTGGTATAGTCCGAGAAATGTAATATTTTTAATAAAGTTCTTTTATAAAAAAGCGTAAATAATATTTTTATTAAAGTAAATGAATTCGAGATACTAATTGGGGTGTTTTGTTATATTACAGCTAGCGATGCGCTCGGACGATGCGAAAAAGATCATCCAGCATCACCAGAATCTTTGCATGGTAAGTTTAATGACGCTTATTTACAAAACTGACTCATTTTATTTCACAACTTTTAAACAAAGCCTTTTTCTTTTAAGAAAAAAAAAGTAAATAAGAACTTGACGTATACAAAAATTATACTTGTAAACCCACAAAATAAACAAAAAAAAAAAAAAAAAAGAACAGAAAGGCAAACACACAGAGATACATATAAAAAGTCCCAATTTTGAGAAAGCTCGTTTCGGCACCATCCGCCGAAATCGCGTCATTTTAAAAACCCTCAACATTTAATCTGCCAGCGGTGGCGTATCCGAGAGCGCCCGGAATCTCGCCATAAACGCGCGACTAAGTACAGTGTCCGGCGTTTATTAGCAGAGCAAGGGGGTAGGGGAGGAAAAGAGAGAGAGAGTCCGGAACGAGTGTCCAAGTAGTGTCGTCGCAGTTGTTGTCGGCTGCCGCCGCGTGTACGCTGCTCTCCCCGCGCGCGTCTCATCCGACGACGACAGGAGCACTTTTCGCCGAACTATACGCCTCCCTCCCTCCCTATGAACGTCCTCGCGCGCGGACCTGGATTCGCTACGCTCCCCGAGTTAATTTCGTTCCCCGTAAAGTATGTCATAAAGACGATTATTACGCGCGCGGGCGCCGCCGTTTTGTCCCGCGTCTCTCTTTTTTTTTCACCGCGGCCCAGCCACCCTGCCCGAGGGCCTCCTCCACCTCCCCCTCGCTCTCTCTACTCTCACTTCTTTTCGGTAATTCGCGTTTCGGCGCACTTATCCGGCAGATTCGGCCTCCCGAGCGTACTTACCCACATATACAGCTATACAGGAGAGAATCGTAAAAAGGACGCTCGCTTTGAGAAGGAGGAGGCCTGCCGGGGGAATAACGCCAACATACCCACCGATAATCGACGAACAATTTGCAATTTGCACAAGGCCCCGGCAACCCGGGCCCCCGAGGCTCCTTTTCTCTCATTTGGCTCTGGCCCCCCACTCCCACTGCCGTATCTCTCCCTACACCTCCTCAACCTTTTCTCTTTCTTTTTTCTCTCTCTTTCTATTTCTTCTTCTGCGGCTGCTGCTGCTGCTCTGCCCATCATTACGCCGCCATCGCCTCGGCGTATGTATATGCGCCGAGTTTCTACACGATACAGCCCTTTCGCTTATTCAGGGAAAAACTACCAGCGCTAAAATTATGCCTTCGAGATTACGTGTACGTTAAAGCCGGCGCATACATATGCGCGCGAGATTCCACGTAAGCGCTCGCTTTATGAAACGCAATTCCAATGGTTTTGCCTCGGCCGTTGGGCCCGCTTAATCAGGCCGTTATAGTCGATACTAATTTATTTAATTTCGCTTAACTTTTCGAATGGGCGCATGGCTTACCAGAGAAATTTTAAACTGGAAAAGTCCCTTGATATTTTTATGCTGTATTATATTTAGTGACGCATTTGCTAAACGATTCGATTGACAATCTTACGCGATAAAAGTACTCTAAAGTTGATGTGTGATAATCGAGGTATATTTCTAGCTGGACGACAGCATCGGACAGATTGTCGCGATTTTTACGAGGGTTGTCGAGGTGTCTCTCGCGAGGGAGCCGGCGCACAAGGCCGAGGCAAGGCCATCGTTTGCGCCGACAAAGCCCGGGATAAAAAGTGCTAAAGTTTGAAAAATGAATCGCGAGGACGTCGACACATCTGCTGTGTCGTGCGTTTTTTGGTTGTTGGAAAAATCACGTTTCGGCCTTTTCTTTTTTCGTTTTTGCTGCAATTTTACTTTTTGATCGACGGAAAGAGCTGCCGCTTAGGGATATTTTCGAGCTGAAGATGGATGAAAATTTCGAGAAGTTTTTTTTTTATTCGACTCGCAAAGCAAGAAACGTAGAGTCGAGTTAGTAATTGCCGTGGGATACTGTGATTAGTGGCGCGATTACATGGATTTTCATTTTTTATCTCGATGTATGGATAAACACAGATAATCTTGGCCGTTAGGGTTGTAATTTAATCAATCATAATATTTAAGCTCGCCTGTTTTTTATTTTGCCTTTATAATGATATAAGAATTAATGAAAGCAAAAAATCAATACGGATCGAATCGTTGGATAGACGTAGTGTAAAATAAGATTATTCAACTGCTCAATCTTCAGGAGAATAATATATTCATGGTCAGGGCTCGCGATGAAGCTGAAGCTACCCGCTGGAGAGCTAGCCGCTGCACTACATAGAACAGTCTGTGCGATCTTTTTAATTTAAAAAAAAGCGATTAAATAAGAAAATTTAGGAGAATTTTAAGTATGCAGCGGGTAGCTCCAGCGGGTAGCTTCAGCTTCATGGGCTCGCGAGAGCAGGGTGGAAACGAGAGCCGGGCAATGTGGACAAAAAATTCAAAGTGCCCTCTCGGAAATGACGAACCGGTCGTGTGAGCGCACTGCTCTCATACGTATTCAGGTTCATCTGCCTAGGAAAATACTCGAGCGCAATTGGAAAGGAAAGGTAAAAGTCGTAGTCGCCGCGGTGAAATTGTGTTTTACTTTTATACTTATAGCGTTTAGCCCTGGCCGTTTGTCTTATTGCCATATACTCCGGCTACTCTCCCGAGTCAATTAGTAATTTTAATTTAATGCGAGTTCCGTGAACTGCGCGCGCAGAGCGCTCGACTCGCTGCAGTGCTTTCAATGCGTGCATGCGTGTCAGTGCAGCCTTTTTTTCCTCTTCTTCTTCTTCCACGTTTCAAGCTCGTTTCAATCGCTCTTGCGACGCACCTTGGCGAAATTGAGATATTAAGGGTACAATTTAAAATTGTTTGCGACATTAAAATAATAGCTGCCGGCTTTAATGCCCCGCTAATGTGTATAATTATCCAGCTGTGTGACTCGATAAATTATTTCAAGCCATTTTCCGTTGAGTACATTAAAGGGACGATAATATATGTAAAAATCCGATGAATTTAATCAAGGAATCGTGCCATTTGGAATCGATTTTATCAACAACAACGGAAAAAAAAGTCGAATCCAAGTTTTACCGAATCGAGAAAATGACGACACCGCGCGCGATAGGCGGAGTTTTATTAATGCAAACGGCGTACGCGACACTTGCTTTTCAAATATGGCTAGGCACGGGATTCCTCCAAGCTGGCCGGGCGCGGGCACTTCGCTTGCTCGCCTCGTACGTACACATACCCTCGCCGACGTAATTTACGTCACGTATCGACTTCCGCAAACGCGTTTGCCGAGTAAAAACCATTTGTATGTCGAGAGAGAGAAAAAAAGCCGTTTCGCAGGCAGAGACAGGGAGGACTAGAAAGGTGAGAGACGGTAAACAAAGCCAGCTAGTACGCTGCCGATTTCATTCGATTTTATTGAGAAATTAGCGGCCGGATTTCGCGGCGCTTGCTCTTTTTTACTCGCGTTTCGCGAGCGAGAGCAACGCACACCTGCTCTTTCCTTCCATAGCGCTAACTTGCTTCTATTTTTTTATGGCAATCGCGAATTTAATTATAAACGATAAGAACTTGGTTTATTCAATACCACCAAAGCCACTGGATTTTCAATAAAGTTAAGCCAAACTGTCTCCCTCCGAAATGCTCTCAATCGCGTCACGTCCCCTGGCAGAAGCATTACCCAGTCCTCTCCAGAGCGGTAGAGCCCGTCAATCGGCCCATAGTAGCCAGTCGACCCAAAATCAAATGATATACGGGGAATTCGTCGATAGACCGAAAATGCAGCGAGCCCCAACGGTAGCCTTATACTGCGGGCCACTTTGTCATTCAAATAAGTGCCAGAGGGGGGGGGAAGGAGCCAGACCGGAGGCTTTCAGTCGCGGAAACGCTTCGGCGAGCCTCTGCTTTCCATTGACGCCCAGCCATTGACTCGCCTACGCAAACATCTTATGCGACCGTCCAAAAGGCCCGACGTCCCCCGGACACGAATTCAAATTTTTCCCGATGGCTAGACGTTTCTCTCTCCGCCTGCATACTGTGCTTGGTTTTTTTTATATTCCCGGTGAGAGACTACCGGTTTCATGCAGGTCAGGTTCTTTGGAGCCCTTCGCCTTCCAGCAGCAGACGTTTTCTCGAGATGACTTTTTTCGAAAAATTATTTTTCCCTCGATTATTCCAAGTACAGGGGCTGCTCGAGCGCGTGTATTCTTTGAAACAGTCCATCGCGTTTTATCGAGTGATTTATAGAACACGATCGTCTCACGCTTCTTTCCGCGCGCAACTTTGATTTTTCACGTATATAGCATACGTGTATACGCACTCGTCCGATGTAATGTTCTCCTCTAATCACGCTATCGGGCTGTTTCTATATTCCGCGTAAATTGCACGAAAATAACTTTATTCGCATCGATCTCAATAGGATATTCACGCGATGGACCGGGGCTTTTCCCGTATTCGTAAATCTAGCGAGGCACGAATATCTTACGCGCACGTGCTCTCCTCTTGCAATGTAATGAAAACATCATCGCGACGATATTCCGAGAAGCATTTTCAAAGAAAATTAGCCGAGTGTGTGTGTGTGTATATATATAAAATCGCCGAGAGTCTAATCGAACGCGTAGAGCGATTATTGAATCCGATCGCACACGCGATCTGTCGAGCGGGGCACAGCATACGCTGCGAGAGAGAAGAAAAAGAAAAGGGAGCCGAAAGGATGGGATAGAAAACGATCGTCCTCGTCATTAGCCTCGGCTCGCGAGCTTTTCTTCAATTTCCAACGCCAAAAGCGAGTGCGTTCACACGCGCGCGCGTCGACTCGTATATGCCTCTCTTGCCGGCTACTGCACGTGAGAGATCCGCGCCGCTAATCGCGTAAGCAGAAACGGAAAACGAGCGGAGATGTACTGCCTACTCTGCGCTCGCCCGAGAGAGACTATATGGGCTTCCGCGAAACGTTCGCAGCGGCACTTCGAGTCCTGTTGCCGTGGAGACGGGAAAGCCTGCAAATATGCGGAAAGCGCTTCTAGGATGGATCTTAGAACGGATGATGGTCTATGCATACTTTACCAAGTTCGTATAACGAGCGTGTATCCTGCGAAGTATATCTAGTCGAAAGGATTTTTCTCAGCGACAAAGAGTTTTTTCGGGATCAAAGTTCGTATGAGATTATATCGAGGCTTTCAGGGGAACTAATTAGCACGGCTACTTCAAAGGCTAATTGCTCGCGGCTCAAGAAGTCCAGTCCAACAAACTGCTGCAGTACAACGTCTTCAAATTAATAGCCAAGAATCTATGTGCGTGTCACGTCCATGTGTGTGTATGTGCAAGAGGAACACACAGAGATGCAGTTCCTTGTAAGCGACTCGTCGAAAATGTCGCGCCTCATTCGGCGCCGCAAAGGATCTAACAAGATAGAGGGGCGGGGGTAGCCGCTTTACTCTTCGTCTCACTCTTGCAATTAGCAATTAAAGCAATGAGCGGTGCAATTGGCGATGTCGTCGTCGATGCACCGTTTGCCCTCTCCCTCGGCACACGTCTTCGTTCTCACGATCTGTACGATCCGTCCTTCTTTGGCCTCTTTGCCGATCATCACTTTTTTCTTATTCCCGCCTCGGCGACGCTTCCTGTGCTAACACGCGACGATGGATCCCAAGCGAAAGGAAGTAAACAATAAACACTATAAAGAGTATGGGAGGACGAGAGAGCTGACTACGAGCCGCAGCGACAAAGAGCCGTGTATCGATTGGTTTACCCACACGTGCCCGAGCCTTGCGCCGTACAGCTATACGCACCGCAGGAGAGCAGACGCGGCGAGAAAGAGAAATGAATTGCATTTATCTAATCAAGCGGGCTGGGGCTAATGTATGGGCGGAGCGCCGGTCAATTAGACCGGAGGAGACAGAGAAAACGCCATTGGCGTCGCGACAGTCCGGGACCGAGCCAATCCACTGCCGATTACATACCAATACCTCGCCGCAGTCCTCACTCTCTCTCTCTATATACACATACACGGAGCCCCACTCGGGCTGATTATACATTAATTAAACGGTCAATATTTATTAAGCTTATTGCGGAGGAGCCCGGGGGGCGGCGCGAGAATTAATTCGATTGGCGGATGACGCGCGTGTGTGCCAGTGGCGCGGCCGTTTCGTATGCGGCCGTATAACGGCCGCCATATTGCTCGTGACGACGTAATAAACGCGGACGCGCCGCGGCAAATGAAGACGATAAATATCGTCGAACGCGCCTCTATACGCGTCGAAGCGAGCACGCCCTGCATAATCGTGCTTTTAACGCTCTCTCTCTCTCGCATGTGTGAGGTCGGGTGCTATTATGCCCGCCTTCTTCACCTTCGATTGCCTTTTCGTTTGTTTTCCGATGAAAATTTACGATCTCAGCCGAGGGGGGATAGGCCTCAGCGCCCCGGCGTTTTTCGGGGAGAGTGTGTTTTTAATATCGTTTCGGAAAGCTGAAAATGAGGGAAATAATTTACATCGGCGTGATTAATCAATTTTATAAACCACGTGAATTATTAGCTACGTGGTAATATCTCTCGCGTTCGTGATACTTTCACATTGAGCCACCCCTCTCTGCTTCTATCCCAAGTTGGAAATCGTAATTCATAGTTTTGGCGGTTAAATTAATTATTTCGTCAGAGGCGATATTTGAAAATTTAATGAGATTTTAAAAGCGACCGTTAACCAGCAATTTCGAATGGAAAAACCAGACTAACGAATTTAAGCATTGAAAAAAGCTTACGAATTTATAAGGCTCCGCGCCGCTTCAGAAATAAATCTCGCCGCTGTAATCAAACGTTATCAAATGTAATCAACGCAAGAAAGAGAAAAGGTCCCATTTGAAGCTTGACACGTCGAAAGCGTCAAGAAGCGTCTTCCTCGTTCGCTTATTATAATCAATTAGCAAGCCGTTATCCACCAGCGCACGCGACCGGTCCCGCGTAAGCGCGGGGGCAATCCGCATGGACTCTCTCTCTCTCTTTCTCGTTCTTTTTATCGAGGGGTGCGACCCTCCAAGCTTTTTTATATTCCAAGCTGCTGGCAGTAAGGAAGATGAAAAGGGCGGCAACAGGCTGATGATCGTCAAGATTCCCGATGGCTTCTCGGCCCATGACCACCCGGAAAGCTGGATACCGGGATAGAGAGAGGAGGGGACGGGGGTTTGGGGGAGAAAAAAAGAGAGCGCGAGCGAGCAAGGAAACGCTCTCTACCCGCAGCCCCGTGCGTCGAATGGGCTCCTTTCACGAAAAAACGCGCATGAAAGAGCCCTTTTGCCCGAGTTTTACCCAATTTTTCTCGATTATCCGTTGTGTGTACGCCGCTTGAAAGATGATTTTCTTTTTTTTTAAAAGTATATACACGCCATTCGCACAGTTTACGAAGTGTCGAATGGAAATCGCGTTGGTAGAAGATGGAAGGAGAAAGAAGACGGGATTTAAACAGTTATAAGCAGCTGATCGTATTTTTTACTTTTTACCGACCGTAAAAATATAACTTTTCAGTTCTGCGAAGAGGAGAGCGAAAAATTTAGTTATACAGCTCGAACGATAAAAAGATTATAAATCAGCGAGAAATATAAAATAAAGAAAAAAAAATAGAAGAAGAGGGGGAGGAGGTGCGCGAAGTACTTTCACTGTGCACTTTATCACGGTTTTATTTTAAGCCTTCAGCCCAGCTGAAATTACGAGAGAAATACGAGGTGCCACGACGCGTACACGCACGCTCCGGAACCAGAGTTTTGGAAAAAACGAAATGGTGGAGCTGAGGGGGTTTATAGAAAAGTGAGAAGGAGATAGTGTGTGTATGTGCGGAGGGGAAAAGGGGTGATCGTACCTCGCTCGTTTCTTCGAAGATCTTTCGTTTCTCTAGAAATCCGATACGCACGACATGTGCCATTAAGCCAGCTCTACACTGAGAGAAAAATATAGTTGAGGCAACTAAAAGCTGTACTGTTGAATGTCAGCAACCAAAAATACTGTTGGTTTGACAGTACAGCTGTTGACT
>JAPYYQ010001176.1:0-62405 GCA_030522585.1 Anagyrus pseudococci
TATATATATATATATACACACTTTAGTCGGTTACGTATTTATTTATTTATATATATACACATATATGTATGTATGCATAAAAAAAGAGGAAGGTTTCGCGTTTCCTTCGAAATTCAAGGACGTACAGAGGTAGTGGTAGTAGATCGGAAAATAAACAAAAACGTAGGTTGAAAAGCGAAGACCCAGCACCGTTATTGTTGTGTTTACTTTTCTTAGAGAAAAAAAAAATTATAAAAAATAACCTTACATGACTATTATCACTAATGCGTTCAGGAAAGACGGATGGAAATTCGCGACAGCGACCCCGCGGACTACATTCGTTATAGACTTCATATTTTCCGTTTTCTTTTCATTACAAAAACTGAACAATATATTTACAGACTCGGGTATTGTTCAATCGAGCTAATGTTCCATCCTCACAGTTCCAAATGGAACATTGAAAATTTTGTAAAAGTACACGCCAATGAGGTAGCAAGTTGTCCGTCGGGGTTGCTGGGCTCGTGTCTACCTCTTTCCCGGGTTAGGAAGCAAAGTTTCATGAGCGCGTTTAGCCGGCGCAGCGTGTCTCAGCCGGCCGTCGGATAAGGCCGGGAGATCCGGCTGGCTTTGCGGTATTAAGAGATAGGGGGATTGGGAGGTTGGGGGGCAGTGATAGTTCTCCTGGGGCGTCTCGGCGAGCGTAGACCGTACGTGTCGCGCGCAGCCGCCTCGCGAATAATTAAGCGCCGGGCTCTACAGTCCCACTCGTTCGTCAGGTGCTAGCCTCCTCCTCCTCCTGCTCGTTCGTCAACGGCAAGGACGCGGGAGGATGAAAGAGCGTACGCGCGTGAAAAATGGAACGGATGGTTAGCGAGGGAGCGTTACAAGGGGGGCTTCGGTGGCGAGGAGGTGGAGCGAGTGGCAAGTGGAAAGCCCGGCTTCGTCGTAACTCATACGCGCCGATGCCGCTCTCGATCGCTCGGCCAGAGTCTCGGGCGATAAATCTGCCGAGGGGCAGGCCGGCATGCGGGAGGACACAGAGGCACGCGCCTTGTAAATTACGTTTACGACTCGCCCGGCCCAAGGTCGCGCGCGATCGGCCGCTAATCGAGGATCCGCTCTCTCCCCGTGGCTCTGGGCATGGGGGCAGCTGGTGCGTCGGCGCTAGACCGCCCGGCTGGCGACTATCTACACGAGCCTAGTGGTAACCTGTCCGGGATAGGCGGAGGATCACAGGGATGGGGGCTGGAGTTAGTGCGGCTGCGCGTCTCCCTGTCGCGCGGGGGCTCTGGAAAAACACCGGACGCCAGGCGGCCGTCGTTAAATCGTCGTCGTTCGTGCTGGTGGTGGTGCGCGAGAGGCGCTCAGATCTGCATCTCGGGCTCGGAGTCGTCGTGGAACCAGCTGGAGGGCCGGGCGCCGGGGCCGCCGCTGGCGCTGGCCTGCTGCACGCGGTGGACCTCGCTGTAATTCGAGGAGCGGACGAAGCTGCTGCTGCTGCTGCTCGCCCCGGCGGTGGGAGCGGGCGGTCCGGCCGCCGACTGGTGGTGCCTCGCGACCTCGTCGTAGGCGAGGACCTCGCGCCTGATCGGCCGGGGCGTCGTCTCGGTCGAGCTGCAGGGCTCGTCGTCGATGCCCCAGTGGGGCAGGTTGCGCGCCGGCACGGCCCAGTGCTCCGTGAACTCCGAGCCGGAGCGCGCGAGGCTCGGCTGGCTGAGCGAGCGCACCAGCGACTCGCCGTCGTACGAGGAGAGGCTCGTCTGGTCGTCCCGGTCGAGCCGGGCAAAGTCCCGGACGGTCATCTCGGACATCGAGCGGAGGTCGGCCTCGCTGCCGCCGCGCGTCGTCGAGCTCAGCTTCCTGTAAACGGAGCGCGCGTTGGAGTGAAAGGTCGTATTATGGGACTATGGAGGAAGGCGCTGAAGCGTCGAGAGGACTCACCTGATCCTAGCGCCCGGGACGCCGGATCCGGGCGGCTGCATCCTCAGCTGCTCCTGGCCGAAGGTCCTGGCGGAGCTGCCCCCGTCGCTCTCGTACTCGTAGAGGGTCGGGAGGGAGGAGCGCCTGGACCTGTTGTCCCAGTCGGTGGCCTTGCCGCGCTTGTACCGCTGGCCGCTCTTGCCGTGGGAGGAGGAGGAGACCGAGCCGGCCCCGTTGGCCGGGCTGATGATGCGGATGATGACGTCCCACTTGGCCGGGGGGAAGAGGTTGACGTACCTCAGGTCCTTGCGGATGAGCTCGTAGTCCTCGCGGACGATGGCCTCGGTGAGGAGGGTGCGCAGGGTGCTCTCGGTCGTGATGATCTCCCGCCACTTCTTGCGCTCGTCCTCGGTGAACTCGGCGGCGTACTGCTCCTCGAGCACGCGCTCGAGGTTGAACCAGCCGGCGGCGCTGGAGCCGCCGGGGCCGCTCGGTCCGCCGGGCCTGTCCGGCTCCTCCGGGCCGAGGCCCTGCCGCGGGGCCAGGGTGTAGGTCGGCTGGATGCGCGCGTCGATCGGCTGCTCGTACTGGCTGCGGTGCTGCTGGAGCTGGGAGCTCTCGAGGAGGCCGGCGATGGTGAGGTTCGAGGCGGAGCTCACGTCGGAGAAGTTCTCCCAGTCGGGCGGGGCCGGGGCGGCGAGCTCCTGGGTCGGGTAGTTGCGGATGGTGACGTCCCACTTGGGGTCCGGCTGGAGCTGCTGCTGGCGCGCGTGGTACTCGGTGACCTGGCGCCGGTGGCGCTCGATGTCCTCGATCGTCTTCTTCTCGGTGACGGTGCGCAGGAAGACGTCGTCGACCTCGTGGGTCGTGATCTCGGGGCGGCGGCTCGCGACGACCGGCTCGACGAGGGGCTCGACCTCCTCGCGCCGCTCCTCCCGGTACTCCTCGCTGAGGTGGCTGCTGTAGGCGCGGGGCCCGAGGGCCGGGCCCGGGGCCCCCGTCGGGGCGAGCATGCTCGCGACCCGGTACTTGGCGTGCGAGGCGTCGGTGACCTCGGTGAGCGAGCGGCTCTCGGTCATCTCGGTCGTCCCGGTGAGCGAGGTCAGCGAGCGCGGCCGGTGGAGCTCCGCGCTCTCGCAGCTGACGACCTCGCGCTCGGCCTGCTTGCGCAGGATGCGCGAGTAGACCGGGGGCGTCTGCTGGCGCGAGACCCCCGGCGGGGCGTGGAGCTCCGGGACGTAGGCGAAGCTCGTCAGCCGGGAGCCCGGGCCGCTCTCGAGGGTCCGGCTGCTCTCCTCGCGCTCGAGGATCGTCGTGAGGTTGCGCTCGAGGGCGAGGCTGACCTCGGACTCGGAGGGCAGGGGGCTCGGCGGGGCCGGGGCCTGCTTCACCCGCATCTGCACCTCGAACTTGGGCTCGATGCCCAGGTGCGAGACGTGCCGGGACTGGCTGATCCGCGAGGCCGTCACCGCGGTGCTCTCCAACTCGTTGATCGTCTCCGAGTAGAGGGAACTCGAGGCCCGCTGCTCCACCTGTTGATGCACCATTGCTTTAGTCTCATACGATCCGGCAGACGATACGGGGAGGGATCTTTCTTCGTCGACCTATTGCACAAAACAATCTTTTTCAACACTCTCATTTCTCTACTCTTTATCCTCTCCTCTATCCTACTAATCATACACTTGCCCTTGATTTTGTTTTATTAGTTGGCTATCGTTAGAGTACTAAATCTAATGTTTTATTAATCACAATCTCTTTCAAACACACAATAATCTTTTTAATTTCTGTACAAACGGTTATTGCTTTGTGGGCAGCTAAAACTTGGATAAAAATTTACCTGCATCTCAAACGTAGATGATAACGAACAATTGATAATCGTTACATTTAACATATTCTAAAGTAACTCAAATGCAATTCCCAACAGTCCAGATCATCAAATTATCATGAAATCTATCTAAGCTAGAGAAAAAAATCGAAGCAAAGGAGGGAGATAATGATAAAGTTTATCGCTCACCTCGGAGTGGCTCTCGCTGGGATAGTCACTTGGCAGCGTGTCGGACTGGTCGACAACGAGATGAGCCTCGCTGCCGTAGATCTGGTGGGTACCGCCAATCCTCGGTATCTTAAAGTCGTCGAAGAGAGAGCGATGACTGAGATGCTCGGTCGAGTCGGTGATCTTGGTGATTTCGGAGCCTGTGATGCGAGTACGGTGGATCACCGTGACCGGTCGGCCCCTCAAGCACATGTACGAGCAGCCCAGTCCCAGTAGCAGGAGCGACAGGAAGAGTAGCGTGCAGATCATCAGCAGCATATGCATACCGCTCAGCAGCGGGGCTTCACTTCCTCTGTGGGTCATGCATTTCGTGTTGTTATGATATCTTGAATATTGGGTATCTGTGTGTGTGTGCGTGTGTGTGTGTGTGTGTGTGTGTGTGTGTGTGTGTCGAGTTGTCTTTTCATAAGATATCGACAAGGAGCTTCACTTACTTATCTTGTAGACGTGGTGCGGGGACATTGGCAGGTGGGTTGGTGATCGCCGGGGGGTATCGGCAGACTATAGTGATGACCTCGTCGCCGTCCATCTCGAGGAACGGATGAAAGCGCACGACGATGTTATTGGTAAATACTCGCGAGGGGCCTTGAACCGTGCCGCAACCTGCGGACAAAAGATAAAAGGCGTGGCGCTGTAGGATATCGGCTATAGATTAATGACGCGCGAATGGAGATGGGCCGTGTGTGCGTCGGCTTACCCTTGAGTGGCAGCTCGATCCTCGCGCTCTCGTGGCCCCTGCCTTTGGTCATGCAGGCGCTGTTGCGGTCAAAGTCCGCGTAGGCCAGCCCGTAGAACGGCTCCTGGAAGTTGAGCTCGACCTGCATGCTGCCTTGGGAGCAGTTGAGCACCGCCTCGGTACGGTTAAGCCGGATCGTCGAGAGAATCTCGTTGAGATTCGTCTTGGTGCCGTTGAGGGTCGTGTAGATCGGCAGGCCGCGCTGGTCGACCTCGTTCAGCTGATTGCCGTGCTCGCGCGACGGCGCGTCTTCACCACCTCGATCTGCATCTTCGCGGATCGACTGCTGAAGATTCTGCTGCTGCTGCTGCTGCTGCACGTCCGTTTGCTGTACCAGCTGCTGCAGTTGCTCTTGCTGCTGGATCTGCTGCTGCTGGTCCGGATGTTCTTGCTGCTGTCGTTGGGGCTCGGCCAGGCAGCTGCCCAGCAGGCAGCCGGCCAACAAGATCACCAGGAACGCGGCACGCATTGTCTGGAAAATCAAAGATCGAGAGATGCTGCTGTTAGAGCTGCTTGTGATAGTACATGTTAGAAGCTAACGAATAAAAGTAACGCAACGATGCACAGACGCGCGACGCAGGTTACGCCCGCGTGCCTGATATACTTTCAACTGTGCATATCGATTGATCAAGTCAACGTCCTTCTTAGAGGACACGGCGAGTGAAAGGGCGAATTGACCGACATGTAAATGCGTGACTCGTATATACCGCAACTAATCCCGTCCGGCTAACGCCCCTGTTATGTACCTCTTATGGCCAACTATGAAATCCCAAAAACCAAATAAGCACCTTGTGTCTCCCAACGATCAGCGCCGTTCCAATCAAACAGTTGGACCAATAAGAGCGAGGGGGAAGTCGAGTGAAACACGCAAGCGAACGACAAGCGAACGCTCGCTGCGTCAAAAGATAAGATCGCTCGGCTTGCCAACGGCCGAGAGAATTGCAACAGCAGGAGTAAGAAAGACACGGAGAGCTGAACGAGTGCGGATGCAGGTTGAAAAAATAATCGACACAGGAGCAAAGTGTGTGTGTGTGCGAGAAGGGCGTCCGAAAGTACGAACAAAACTACGGTCGACCGATAGGCTCTCGAGGTCGCTCTCGGTCTACTCCCCCGTCTCTGCTCGACTCTCTTGTCCTGTAGAGCGCATAAAGGCATTAGCGAGGAAGAAAAAGAGAGAAGAGAAAAAAAGGCGTTACAGCTGCCGCGGGCGAGGCAAGGCTCTACAGGCCGCGACACCTCAATGCCAGCCGGCTGAAATTCCAGCTCGCGTTTGACTTTCACTCTCGCTTATCGAGCCCCCCTACCTCTACAACAGCCCGAGCTTGAGCTTTTTTTGTACTTTTCAACGTAGCCCAGCAAGTACTCGGGTGCACATACGCTGCAGCTCGACAGTTAAGGTGCGGAGCAGGTTAGAAGGGGGGATAGTGCGTAAGAAATTTGCACGGAGGTAGAGTTCACGGGTTTATAAATGTTATTTCCATGTTAGCGCGGGCCTACAGCTCGCCCCGGGTAAATATCTCCTCTCGGATTAAACGTGCGTTAGAGCCTATATCTCCCGGCCGAGCGCCGTGTGTACAGTTAGACCGGAAAAATTAACGACGAAATTACAGCGGCTACGGAGCCGTTTCTCCGTGCGGCTCTGCCTGCACGCCAGCCGCGATAAATTTCGCAGTCGGAGTAAACATTTGATGAAATTAGAGAGATATCGGCGAGGAGGAGCTGCGAGGCATGGAGAGAGTATCTCTCTCGTACATCCTAGTCCGCGATGTGTGTACGCTGGAACGGCGAAAAGTCGCCGAGAGGCCGTTTAAATCACTCGGCCCCTGGGCTGGGGGTGGGGCCGATAACGCGACGTCGGGTAATTAAAATCAAGCCGATGCTCGCGAGCTGCGAAACTGCGAGCTCTCGACTCGACCAACAGCTTCATAGGTGTATACTTGTAGGTAGACGTATACACCGGCGCTGCAAGGCGCGCAGATATCTCGTGGAAGGGAGGAGGACAGGGTAATAGGCGCAAGGCCGCGGCGAGATCGGTATATTCTCTGCTTTGCTCGCAGGTTGCTGCTGCTGCTGCGGCCGGGGATACAGAGCCCGCGAGCGAATTCCACTTAACCTTTTCCTATCTGCGCTTAACCTTTTAAAGCAGCGCGCTCCAGGCGGGCAGCCAGTGCTGGAAACAGGCCCTTGGGGATGGGAGTAGTATGGGAGTAGGGGCAGGAGAGATTCAGCGAGCAAGGTGCGCGAGAAAAGGGCCCGCAGAGCGCACGAGTCCAACGGGGGGGAGAGAGTACGCGAGCAAGGTCGTTCTCTTTCGCGGAGGAGGCTCGCGCTGCGGTAATGGGCCGCGCGCGCTCGCGAGAACTCAACGATCGGCCGACGATTATAAGAGGGCCGCACATTCATATAGGGACAATGAGCAGAGAAAGGGGAAAGGGGGTCCGGCAAAACGAGGGAGAGAAAAGAAGGTAAGCGGCCGAGAGGGAAAAGCAGCGCTGCCGAGTGGGGGAGGACTTTTAAATAGCCGCTCGGTCAGGCGCGTAAGTGCCGGCGTGCCTGCGCACTCGGCTATCGGGGCCCCCTGCGCATATATCCGGGAGCCGCGGCTTGGCTTATTTCGCGGGCATACGAGCTTGATGCATCCGTTGCAGCGTAAACAGCCGCAAGCCTCTTCCTCGGACACTCGCCGCGGCTATTTTTCTCTCTCTCTCTCTCTCTCCATACAGGCCCCGCTTGGTTGTATTCGGAGGAAAGACAGGCCGTGGGAGCGGCCTGGCGTATACGACTACGGGCGCACGCGAGAGCTGCTTTGGACTATATCTCGTGGAATGCGGGCCCCCCTGATATCGAGAGGGAGAGAGGGAGAGCGACCGGAGCAGCTCTCGCGGGATTTTTGAGCGACGGGACCTTGAGACTTTATGGGGATCGCTATTGGGAGTTCATTTATGAGAAGCAGCGAGACGGGCGGAGGGGAGGATGCCTGAGAGAGGCAGGCTCTGCTCCAAGTGCAGGAGAGGATGTAATCTGCTTTATGCGCGCCGGCGCAGCTTTTCTACCTATATACCACCCCTTCTCGGTCGTTCCTTTACTACCACCGCACTGTTGCTGCTGCCTCGGCGTTATAGACTATCAGGCGCGCCGCAGCGTTGAATTTATAAATGATTAATTAAGCCGGCGGTGTTATTAATAAAGCCCGGTTATTGGTCCTACGATTGTACGTTGGAGCTCCTCGGTCGAGCTTTTTTTATTTATCGCGTTAATTTCACAGCTGAGAAAACCCTGGGGAATTCGGAATTATCTAAAAATTCTAAATTTAGCAGGGGCGTTGTGAATAAAATTGCATATTTAATAAAGCGTATATGTGTGGCGATGAGGATGAAACTGTCGTCAGTCATACGTACACGTAAAGCGAGATAAAGTGGAAAAGTTGTCGGCTCCGGCGCGCGGATGACTAGATTTTTTTCTTGCAACACTCGCGGTCCAGTGAGCCAAGGCGTAATGCTTGAGAAGGAGCGAACGAGAGGGAGAGAATAGCTGTTGGAATAATGGCGAGCGGGCGCGTTGCGAACACCCAGCGAGTTGCTTAATCCATTAATTATTATTCCGAAGTGGGCGTCCGCCCATCGACAGCCCAGCGAGCGCGCATTAACCTCCGATCTAACTTCTATCCGTTGCCGAGAGAGAGAGAGAGAGAGAGAGAGAGAGAGAGAGAGAGAGAGCAACTTAATTTACGAGCCCCGAGGAGTAGGAGGAGGATGAGGCACAGTCCGCGATCGCGCCTCGTCTCTCGGAAGGCCATTCGCAGCTGCGCGCTCGCGATCGGCAGAACAGAAAGAACACCCATAGAAAGAGAAGAGCAAAGAGGAGGAGAAGGAGGAGAAAGAGGACATTGTCTCGCTATCTTGCGAACTCGTTTTCTCGGCGCGCGCGAGATCTGCTCGCGTCTCTTGGCGGGACAAGCCGCCCGGCACGCGCTCGAAAGACATTGCCGTCCCGAGCGGCAGCAGCGCGGAAACTGGAGGCTGACGTCAGCTCTCTCTCTCTCTCTCGTCGTGGGCGCGGCATTACGCACACACATGATATAAACGCTCTATACGCACGTCGAGAAGGTGGAAGTGAAAAAAATATAGTCAGCCGTATATATACATAGATATACAGCTGGAATTCTTAGGGGGGAAATGCTGAAACATACCTTCCGGACAGCGGATCAAGCCAGTCGCGAACCGAGGGCGCACTCTTATCCGGCTAGCACGCGGAAACCGCAATTTCGCAAATTACCCAGAGTCAGATGTAAACGCACGCGGCCCGCTCTTTCTCTCGCTCTAGCCTTTCCTTTTTCCCGCGTAATCATCCCAGTGAAATTAGAGCATTAGGCTTGAGATTCCGCAAGCCCGAGCTTTAAACGCCTGTCCCCCTCCCTCCCAACACTCGACTATTAGACTCGCCGGTGATAACTAGCCATTACGAAACAAACCGCCCCCTTGCCCCTCTGCATCCTTATTGCTCGCGCAATCGTATATGATCAGCGGCCTCTAATCACTTTCATTACAGCCGAGAGCAAACGCGATTCTTCATCAGCGAGAGGCTCATTTACGTTTTTGCCCTGGCAAACTTCAGTGCAACGTCGTCGCTGTTGATTCTCGCTGTGTCCCGAGTTTTGAAATTTTTTCTTCTTTACTCTGCCCACGCCAACATCTACTGACTCGGGCTACAGAATGTCCGAAGAAAATCGCTGGATTCCCGATCGTTCATTACCAGAACATTCCCCTGCGGAGTTTAAATCGACATATCCGCGCGCATTGCCACATCCTCCGACGACGGAGCGAAGAAAAATAAAAAATACTCGCTTATGCGAGTAGAGAGATAGAGAGAGGGGGGCATCTGTCGCAACTTTGCGGAATGAAGTAATATCCCAGGCAGAGAGCCTTGGCGCTAGGATTGCTCGGTCGTCGCGAAGAGATTCTTTTATTGTTATTTCTCGTCCGAGCGCGAAATCGCCTTGATGGCAGTTAAGAGCCTACGCTAGGAGCGCGGTCCTTCTGTGCGAATCAACCGGCGGTCCAGAGCGATCGTACGCGAGAGAAGAGCAAGGGAGGAGTGCATGGGCTCGGTAGCCGTATAGCGGAAGAGCAGCGTTGCGCAGCGCACCGTTACGCAGGCTAGGCCGGGCCGGGCGATCTCTTTCTCTCGATCGGCCGTGCTGCTATGCGTATGCTATATACCTGTGTTCGCGCAGCACTGCGCCAAACGCGGCCGCCCTCGCCTCCTCGCCCTTATCGCCCGGCGAAACGGTACTCTCGCGACTCGACGCGCTTCTCTTCCTCTCTGTGTATACCCCCCGCCCCCCCCCCCTGGCGTAGTCAGCTCTTCGCTCCCCACCTCTCCATTTACTACTCTGCGCCTGATTAAAATGCTAATTTAATAGGGATATAGCGTGCTTGCGCCCGGAACAGTGGGTGGGGGGATCCTTTTTTCCACGGAGAGAGCGCATATTGCGCTTCGCGGACCGCGTTGATTATTTATTGGTTTACGCTGCGAGTAGCCGCTAGACCGACCTCTGATACGCCGATGGCCCTGGCGTTATGTCAGAGTACACTCGCGTGAGTATGCCGCCGCTACTCCGATCACTTGATATTTGGTGGGCGAACGTGGTATCTTTTTTAAATTTATTAGACGCTTATATGTCAAATTGAGTAAATCTTGATTTCCTATTTTTATGTTATATCCGTCATTATAGGTCAGCATAAAATCCGCGTACGAATGAAAGGTTGATTTGAATTGATTGGCAATTAATTCATTTGATATTAGATAAGATACGTATTAATTATTCATCAACTGTCGGCTACTGCACGTGTGTATAAGCGTACGGTGCGCGTCGGCTAGGTTTTCCGAAAGCAATTTTTGCTCGAAACGGTCTCTCTGCATGAGCTGTCGTGCACATTTATATATTACGACAAAGCAATCCATTAGATCCCCATGCGTATACATATAATTAATTTCGACAGATCGGGCATGTTTATTAAGGCTTGATTTATTATTACAGCAACAACGGATAAATTTCGTTCGATGCTTTTGCGTTAACAAGTTAATTACGAACAACACTTATTGATTAGCACGCTGGGAGCGCGCGCCCGTTAACTGCCAACTTTAAAACCATTTGATTATGCAAATAAAGTTTACGGTTCGCGCATATACGGAGTTATCGGTTTATTATACCATAATTTACTATATATAACGCATATGTATATATTGATATACATATGCGCGCGTGCCCAGGGTTGATATTTACCCGCATTAATCTGCAGCGTGATTTTGCCGCATATACGCGCCGCAGTACATAAACATGGATTAATCGGATCGCCGAGTGCACTGGCACGCGGACGGAAACTCAACATTGGAGAATCGAGATCGAAGAACAACCCCCGAGTCTACGTATGCTCGCTATACATAAGCATTAGTTTGGTAAGGAATAAGAAATATATATAATCGAGCTATAAAGAGCAGCGGAACTATTGTAATTACGCTGAAATAAAGCTCTCCCATATCCTGTACAGAGCCTGTCCATTAGAATGTCTCTCTCTCTCTCTCTCTCTCTCTCTCTCGGCGTGTCTAGCGGCATATCTAATTCCTTGACAAAAGCGCAAGAGCGACGACGAGGAGTTAAGTCTGTTAGCAGGGGCTCGCTCGCGGTCATTATATACGCCAAGCTAAGGAGCCCGCCCTTTTCTCTCTTTCTCTCGACTTCCGGCGTGCGTCTTCTCTTCTTCTCTCTTTCAATCTTTGATAACGGACACCAGCGCGGTGCGCGGCGCTACTTTGGAGCTCCGCACGACGCCGCGCGTGTGTGTATAAGCCGCCGCCTCCTCGGCGCGACTATGGGATTTGCGTTAATGGAATTCGTGACTTGGGGATTTCGCTCTGATGTCGGGGATTAACGGTTATTGGGCCGAGACACCGCTCCCCTTTCTTCTTCTGCGCCAGTGCGTTTTTCTATGTATCATTGCCTTCGGGGACTGAATCTGTCTCATAAGGGACCCTTTGGCGCGCCGGATTAGACGAGTTATTGTTTTTAGATTATCGCTTAGGCTTTATGGATCGTCCCCGGCATCGACACGAGTAAGACGCGTGTCGAAATATTCGTGCGTTGGGCTTAAAAACGACCTCGGCCGCTTGGGCATGCAAAACTCGTTTGCGCTATACGCCCGCATAAAAGGATTAGCGCGACTCGGACACGCGCGCATACGTCTGTATAACCGGAAGATGTAAAATTTTAAATTTCATTTGAATGCGTAATGCGCAGCGTCGCTCTAACGCGCTTTATTATATGCGCCGTCTAAAAATAAAACGAAAATCCAGCGTAATTGCACGTTCATTAGTCGAAAGCGATTAAGCTAAAATCGATTAATCGTCGTCGTAGGCTGACGTATCGAAGTCAACCGCAAGCCATCTCACTCCTGTCCGGTACAAGGCTCGTTCAACGTTTTATCCGACGTCGTATTAGTGTCGCATTTAGCTGTACATCCTAACAATCATCCTGACCTTATAGCCACAGAGACGCACGCCCGCGAGCGCTCCCGTACGTATAAATGCGCGCGTGTAAATTGATTCGCTACCGTACAAGGACCCAGCCAGGGCATAATTACATGCGAAACAGCGACGCTGACAATATCCGCCTGTAATTCGCAGGCAGTACAGTTCCTTCCTGTTTTTCGATCGATCGCTTCTCCCAGACGCCCGCGTTCACACATGCGTGTACCTCCGTCAAAGTAAAATAGCAAAAATACGAAAAGCATCCGGGGAAAAAGCAGGTTGAATAGCAGAGCGGTGACGTTAGCCAGCAGCCTCGTCAGTAACGCGCGCGCCCATTTCTATATACTGGAAAGGAAGTCGCGATGACGAATCGCGTGGAGCGATCGCGCAACGAGCGCGCGTTAATATACGCGAGGCCCAGGATGATGAGCCAGGCCAGTACAAAGAGTAGCTATAGTCTGTGAGTGAGAGTGATCGGCCCGGGGAGGGAGAGAGAAAAAGGCGTTCTAAGCGAGCTTAGGCTTCTCCAAGTGTTGTAGCGCTTAGCGTCCTTCGCCGTTTCCGGCCTGCCGATGTAGCCGCCTCACACACGCTCTCTCTCTCTCTCGCGCGTACGCGGCGTAGGCGCGGCACTCTCGCGAGCTCCTTAATTACACGGCGTCGCGGGGCATTCGCCGCTCGGCGATGGCAGTGAATAATCGACTGCTGCTCGGCTTGATTGTCGTGCGCCGGAGCCCGGTCAATCGTCTCAGCGCTCGTTCTCTCTCTCTCTCTCTCTCTCTCTCTCTCTCTCTCTCTCTATCTCTGCCTCTAATTAGCGCGACGATTAACCTGACGATCGGCCGCTCTCTCGGTATCTCTACTCTGTCTCGGCGGCTCCGATTAACTCGATCTACAGAAGCAGGGCCGCTTGAGATCGACGCCGGGGCTAAGGGAAGATCGATCAAACCGTTCGATCGACCATAAAAGAGAAAGAGATAGTGGCCGCGCCCCCCTGTGCTTCTTCGCGGTAGCTAAGGACGTTATTACCCGAGAACGCAAAGCTTTTCCAGGGATAAGAGATGCGTGCTAAAAGATGTCGGACAATTTGCGCTTCTCTCGATTATTTATGCCTCCGAAAGAGAGAGAGAGAGAGAGAGAGAGAGACTTCTATGCGCCGAGTACCGCAAAGGCTGTATCTCCCTTTCCTCCTTGGGCTCCTGCTGGATGAGGCTTAATAGCCCATCTCGCAGCGCGGCTTTCTTCGCTGGTCTCCTTTTTTTTTATGTTTTTTTCTTGCTTGGCGTAAAGGCGCTGTGGGCTTTCCGATCTTGCGGCAAAAAGGGGAAGGAGCAGAGAAAATCGGTGCCTGGGAATGCCGCTCTCGTCGGCTAATTACTTTCTGTGAACGATGCGAATTAAAACGTTTGTTCTACAGACGTGGTAGGCGATTGAAGCGTTTCTTGGGAAAATTTTGGCGGTTCAATACCGATTGGTTGTACTAACGATTCTTTATCAAAGCAGACAAATAAAAAAACGACTCTTTTGTAACGATAAGCGCTATATTTTTATCGCACGTCTTTGTACTTTCAACATTATCAAACCTGTCAGTCCAGTGTCATTGGCACCGAGCGGCCCGAAGAGAAAATTGAGAGACGGCAAAGTCATATTCGAAATTCGAGAAACAAAGCGTGGAATCGTAAGGAGTAAGCTCCGATGGCTTTGATTATTTGTCGACTAGCGCGCTCGTATAGAGCGAGCAAACACGATCTCGTGAGTGTGTGCGTTGTCGAATCGCTCGTTTGAAATGCGCCACGCATCAAGTGAGCAAGAGAAAAAGAAGGGGGGTCAGGTGTACGTGCTCCCGATACCTTATCGCCGCTAAAGCCAGTGGAATTTTTGCCGATCGAACAAAAGCCCGTCAGCCGTTTACCCCTACGCCTCTCGAGCATCCTCGCGAGCCAATACGTCCATCGATTGGACGCTCTCTCTCTCTCTCTCCTCCTCCGACTTGTTCTCTCTCTTTTTCCCAACAATGCAGACGCGGAGAAATTCGTTTGACCAAGTCGCCGCCGAGAGCGTCTTGTTCCCGCGGCGAAAAATCCCCCCGGGGCCGCGTGGATGGCCCTTTTCCCATGCCAAGCCGCCCGCGGCATTTGAATTTTTCCTCGGGCGATTGCACGCACGCAGCATCGAGAGCCAGAGAAGCTATTACACGCTATACCGCGAGGACAAATTGTCTCCCCCGGGCCCGAATAAAGAGCCTGTCGAATTCCCGGAGAAACGTCCAAGCGAGCGGGAGGCAAAGAGAAAAAAAGGAGGCGAAGGTTGCGAGTGCGTGTATGCATAGGAGAGAAGGAACGCGCGGTGGGCCCTTCCCACAGGAGACTCTGCTCTCTTCGGCGCGCCGGCAGCTAACGACTCATTTATCATCCGCGCCTCCTCGCTTTGAGCCCGGCGATCGTAAAGCCCTCCCCGCGAAAAATAAGAAGGAATCGCGAGAATAACGGGGGGTGAGGTGGCGGCTGGAGCTCTCTCTTGCTTTGAATTCCCTCCCTCCAGTGTGTCCAGCCTCCGGGCATTATTCATTGCGCGAAGAGAAGCTCCCCCTGCTCTGGCATTCCCGAGGGTTGAGAAGGCTGTTTTAAGCGGAGTAGGATTCTCCGCGTGACTACCGAGGCTACCACTGCGCCCAGCTCCCTTAGCTCTCCTCTTGTAATTATCCCGAGACGCGTGCGCTAGCGGCTTGGATCCTCCGACGGCTTGATTTATGCCGCGAGCCGGGCTACTCGACATTTCGGCTCTAAGCGACGGCTTTATTAGCCTGCTCTTTCTCTCCCTCGTTCTCTCTCTTCTTCTGCGACACGCGCTCTTTTCGCGGCTGCGTCTTTGCGAACGAGCGGTTACGCGCGCGTGACTGAGATTCAAGTGCGATTTCGCATGTAGGCAGTTCTCGTTTGGTATTCACTCCAGGCTAGTCTCCTTACTCGCGTTCGTCATCCAACCGTAGCTCTGTTGACGCTTGCTTAACATTCAATTTTAATCTTCATCCTCCCTCTCTGTTTGTATTCTCGATAATGTTTTCTCGTTGATTCACGTACGTGCTGGCATTTCTAGTTTTTTTTTTTTTTTGACGATGAGCCATTAAATAAATTGTTCATCGAAACTGAGATTTAAATTGTTCCCAGGAAAGCGCGGTAAATTTATCAAACACCTACAGACGCCAACACACACGTCGAGCCGACGCTAATTCCAGAAATTAGGTCCGAGCGAGCGTTTAAAATATTCCAGCTTGAAAATAACAAGAGACGCGCGCGCTGGCGAAGAAAAAGTGCGTAAGGCACACCTGTGCCCTCTCTCTCGCGAGAGCTGCACGCGCCAAAAATAGCAGGAATAACGCAGTAAAGCCGCGCCTGGACGAGAATAAAAAGGTGAAAAAGAGAGAGAGAGAGAGAAAAGAGAACGAAGCCGAAGGTGCGTCTTGGAGAGCTTTCGCGCATACCTAATGCGGCAGAGGGCAAACGATGCGCGTTGACGCGAGAAATAAAAATTATGAGCTCTCGGAAAATCCAGGGGGAGCGGGGCCTATTCTTTCATTAATAACGCAACTCTTGGGAAAGAGATTGAGATTTCGTAGATTCGGGCGCCCTTTGTAATCCTCTGGCGTGAGGCGCTTGTAAGGAAATGGCGGAGAATTAGCAGCTTCCTCCTCGCCCCTGCCAACACCTTCCTCTACTGCTCTCCCTCTCTTTCTGTCTTTCGACATTTTTCTTAGCTTACGCACGGCAGTATATGTGCAGCTCACAGGAAGTTTGCGCTTCTTATTTGGAGAATACGTAATGCGCCGGAGATAAGCGAGCGCAGCTAAGCAGTTGGAAGATTACCCGTTTCTCTTTCTCTCTTTTTTTTTACATATTTATGTCTACGCGCTGCGCGTGTTCGTGTACACGGGGATGCGGAAATATATATGGGGGCCTCGCGCGAGCGCGTGCAACGGCGTCAGGTTTAAATTTAAAACGCGACACTCCTTTTTTTCCAAGTAACAATTTCTATTTGCCACGGCACACATTGTATAGCTCTGCCGAGGTTTTTCGCCAAATTTATAGCCGAACCGCCGGAGAGTTAATGCGCCGATATTTGCGCGCGTATACATCGCTTTTTGTCCTTCCCTTGCCGCCGCGCCAATAATAATATCCGAGGAATTTCGCGGAACGCAGACTCCGTTTACACGTGACGATTAAGCCGAACGCGCGCTTAGTCAAGCTAAAATATCCCTGCTTCGGCAGTGCTTTATCACTCCCACGTACGGGACAAATTCATCTCGTCCGAAGAAAAACAAAGGGGCGAGTAGAATAAAAATTAGTAGGAATAAAGGCTCTTCCAAGCTGCGAGAGCGGTAGTAACGATAACGCGAGAACGAGGAGGGAAAACACTAGGCGAAAGGTAGGGGGGAGCCAAGCGAAAGAGGCTCCCATCCAAATATCATGTGGGTGTCGGTCGGACAAGAAGAAAGGGAGAAGCCGGCGCAAACGACCTTCTTCTCCTTTAAGCGGCTGCCTCTCCTCGCGCGTCTCTTTTTATTCCGTCCACTTGGCGTTGGAGCTCTCGCGGGCTTTATTTCTCGCTTTGCTCTATTTCTCCCTTTCACCGCGCATCGGCCGCCGCTGCTCGGCCCGGGGACTCTCTCGTGGAATTCGCGCTTGCCGCGTTACTCGCCCAGCTCCTCCTCTATAGCAAGATCTCTCTCTCTTTCTCTCTCGAGGGAGAGAGCAAGTGCAGTCCGCGCTAACAGCAGATGTGCGCTTGTCGATGACCTCTCGGCTTGTCGGCGCTCCCTCTCTCTCTCTCTCTCTCTCTCTCTCATCCGCTCCTTATCTTCATCTCTATGTACGTATCTCCGATATACATATATTTCACCCCGAGCGCATATGTTTTCTCGGCGGTGACTTTTTTTCGCGACTCTTCGCTAATTCGACCGGACGAGTTCGAGACACTGTATGTAGACTCCTCTAAATAGTTTTAGCTCTCTTTTCTTTTTATCTTTTAGGTTTGGGCACGGCTGTTGCGACAGGGCCTGCAGGTTTAAGCTGCAATGAAAAGTAAAAGCGTAGAGCGCTTGCCCGAGTGAGCAATAACGATCTCGTTATCAGGGAGAGTAATGCGTAGGACTTGCCGAGATTTCGGCGCACCGGGCCATCGCGAGCGAGTAATCTGAAACGAAGCGAAATTTTCTGGACAGCTGGAGTTACATAAATATCGCTGAGAGAACCAGTTTTCGTCGGCAGTGTACGAGTGTGTAGAGTGAGGCCTGGGGAAGACCAAAAACGAGGAGATGGAGGAGGAGCGCTGCATTCCGCGGTTGTGCGATTCGGCGAGGCAGAGACCACCGCAGTGCTCGAGTCTCATTTTCCGCTGCGGCAACCGCGAGTACTCGGAGATATAAGAGAGAAGGAGCAGCAGGAGGAGGTGGAGGAAAACGTCGGGAGAACGACGAGGCCGGACGCGCCGTTGCGCAAACCAGCAGCGCCGTGGGCCAAGCTGCGGCTGGACTTTCACTGCTCGCCCGGCTGTTCCACCGAGTTTCCTTCGCTCCCCCATCCTTCGCCTCTCTCTCTCTCTCTTTTTTCTTTTTCCACCTCCGGCGCCGCGATTCGTTTTCGCGAGACCGCCGCCGCGGCTACTTTATCGCGTAGGTGGTCGATATTTTATTTTCGCGCAGAGGACGACGAGGAGCAAGTTGCCATTTGCTCTGTGTCTGGTGTGTGTGTGGCTGATGACTTGTAATGGCTTGCAAGACCGGTCGGGAGAAAGAGAGTAGGCCGTTTTTTGATGTATTAGTTACAGCTGACTTTTTGAGCGCAGCGCTTTGAAATTGAAAGTGATATTTAAAGCGAGCGATAAATAATTTGACCGAACAGCGCTACGCTCGTGTAGTCTATAGACACCACTCGCCGCGCTAAATATTTTCCATTGTCAATTTTATCGTATATGCATTTTCAATTGCGCCGGCTCGCGCTCCGTTAAGCTCCGAGCGTTTGGCAAAGAGAGAAAACATTTTTTAATGATCTCCTTAAGAAAATACGAGCCAGACGAGGGCTTATGAGCGTACAGAGGCGCGTAGGGTGTGGGGTGGGGGGGGGAGGCTGAAGGCTAAATAATCGTTGGATATTGCAAATGCAGAGGGAGAGAGAGAGAGAGCGCCAACTCTCTTACAGTCAATTATTTTTGAGTTCATATTTTAGCCGATTATAGTCTCTCTCTCTCGCACGCTCATCGCCCGCAACCACTTATACATGTCGGCTGGAGCATAAAGAAAGAATAAAAAAGCGCTTGGGCACGTTTAATTCTCAACGTGGAAAAATCAATGATATTTTATTAGGCGACGCAGGCTCGCATTTTCGAGTCCATTAATTTAATCGTGATTTTTCGAGAAATGCCTCTCCCGAGAAAAACCAGCCCCTCGAGCTCTTATTATACTCTTCCCCCCGCCTCTCTCTCTTACAGCGCGCGTTTTCTGCTAGCCGATGAGCGGGCCCGGTGTTTTTTACATTTGCAATTTATTCGCGTAAATACAAGTTCCCGTAGGTGGTCTATATTTTATTTAAGTGTCGGTTGGCCGTTAGCTCTCTCTCTCTCTCTCTCGGTCTTCTCCGCGATATTGCCCCGCGAGAGGAGTATATCGACAGAGTCGTTGTGGCGGCACGAGCGCAGTTTCTCGATTTATCGCTCTCGACGGGCAAGTCAAGCCGTATCAAGGGCTAAAATCATCGGACGTAAAAAGGAATGTTTAATTAAACGCTTCGACTGGCCCTTCTCCCCACCCCCATCACCACTTTAACATCGGGCAAATATTGATTTTCAAATAATTTCACAGGAGCGCGCGCATTGCTCGGGGAATTGACATACCCCCGAGCTTTGTAGCACATCCAGTTTGAGATGCTGTTGCTGCTTCTCTCTCTCTTCTTCTCTCGTTCTCGCTGGCTGGCTCCGCGGCATATTTCCATCAGGGCAGCAGCGATCGCTTTCCTTTTCTCTCTGTATATACCCTCGCTCGCCGGCCGAGAGAGCCTTCCATTATTCGCTTTTGCCCGGCTCACTTTATCTCGCGCTGCACTTTTTGCGCTTTACGTTACAAGGTCATTCCGAGGTTTATCCTGTCTATTAGAGCGAAAGGCCCCGCGCGCTCGCTCTCGGGGCAAGAAAATGGCGATTGTGTTTTTCGTACTTTATTGTCTCTCTTTCCCCACCGCTCGATCGATATTTTTAACCTTTTTCTTTTTTCCCCCTCCAGCTCTCTACTCTGCGCGAAAAAGAGATAGCAACTTATGTAGCCGCTTGGCTACATAAATTTGAATTTTTAAATTCTTATCAATTGCTGAGCTAAAGAGCGAGAACGAGAAGGAAAAGCAATAGCCGCTGTATCTAATGATCTAGTTTAAATTAAATAATCCCGCGTGAAGGTGTACGTTATACGCAGAAAATAGTATTTTAATTACGCCACATGCGCATAGACTTGGGGAACGAAATTCAGTCGTCGAATCAACAGCGCAGCAAGCTCTTTATATCCGCTGGCAAGGGGAGAGGAGCTGTAGATAAAAATGTCAAGCTCTCGCAGGCTCCCTTAAAGCGGCGTCCGGCTTTGCTCTCGCTATACGTATATATCCGTCGGGCCATCGAGCTTCAGACGCCCTCCCCTCGCGTGTTTTTCTCGTTTAACGCAGACGTTAAATTGTGCGGTCGATGTGTCGTTATTTTTGCGGGCTCACGCCGTGTGGGCACGCGCGACCGAGCGGGAACGCACGCATGAAAATACCGGTTTTCACGATTTTTCAAAACTGCCACTCTTTCGCGACTTCTCGGCCACAGCTTTTTCCCTTTCCTTCGGCGACCTCGAGAGAGAGAGAGAGAAGTCCGGTAGAAAAGATACGAGCGAAAGAGATTTTGTCCGTTCGGTCTCGCGAGCAGCTCGTTTTAAAAGCCCGAGATTTTTGCCGACCGGCTGCAGATTTCTGGAGATATGTTTCTTGTTTCCTTTATTTTCGTTAATTATGGCTATGATAAAGCCGGATTTTTAGCGAGAACCACTGAAATAATGGACGGAGCGCTCTGGCCCCGACTGGTTGGTTAATTAGCTGAAAAAACGTAATCGCTTAAATGACGTCGACCTTTCGACTTTACTGTCTCTTGGCAGGTATATAAGTATAAGCGAGGAGACGCGAGTCTTTAACGATCGTGGAAAAAAGTAGGTGGTCGTACGTTGCGGATAATCTGCTTAGAACTTGGAAAACAGCGATATTATTCGTAAAAGCGATAACGCCCGGTTTAAAAATAGCTCACCGACCGACGCTTCGGCGTTTCGATATACGCATAAGTGCCTCTCTTTAAATTTTTAAGCAACATTCTTCTCTGCTTCCGCTCGCTCGCTTTAATTTATTTATTCTTATTTTCTCACTTGTTGCAATAGCCATTTTTTATGAAAGATCGAACTTTGCTATCACGTTCTTCCCCCCCCCCCCCCGAAAACGTTTACCGTTTAAATTAGCCTTTCCGTTAGTTAGCGTGAAATGGGCATACAAAAAATCGCTTAACCCTATACCGATATTTCTTAATGATCCTAGCGAAACTTTTGCTTATCTCTGCTCGTAGCTGGCCGGCGATGACAATATAGTTTTTAACGCAAGACTCTTCATCTCGTTCCCTCCCATTCCAGCTGGATAATCCTGCTGGTAGATAAATTAATCGCTCTCGAGCTGCAAATGCATGGATCACTTAAGACTCGAGAGCGACGGATTATCTCGGTTTAGCCTTGCAAGCAGCGGGGCAGGATGTTCTAGCGTGTACGATCGAGCTCTATCGCCGTCGGTTGCCGTTATTTTTACAGGCGCGCGGGATCAATTAGCGCAAAGGCTATCCCTCCCCCTCCCTCTCTCTGCGGTACAAAGCGCATGCCGTAACGTACACGCGCGCACGGCTTCCGGGCAAGTAGCGCGGAGCATATTATACGCGCGCGCACTCTGCTCTGTGCAAACGAATTTCTTACTCGGCGCCTTCTGTGTTTGTCTTGCTGGAAAGCGGAAGGGGGGATCTGCTGCAGTGCCGTGCGCGCGCGGAGCAGCTCCGCTTTTTCGCCGGCTACTCGGAAATTGGAAGACGGCGCGTGGCTAATGCGCGCAACACATTCGGCCTCTCTCTTGGCGGTGCTCGCTCCTTCATCCTCGAGGCCGGGCTCTTTTATTTTTTTTGCGCCTCTCTCGCCACGCCAATTTGCAAGGGGAAATTAAAGTGCCGGTAGCCAGAGGGGCTTGCTGCGGGGGGAGCAACGACAGGATATACGAACGCGCGCGCCCACCAGCGGATAGAAAAACAAAAAGACGCTTAATCAGGAGGGCCAGGACACGCGTGCGCCTTCGTTTTTTTTTCAAACAGGCGCAGGAGTATGCTCGCGTGAGGTAATACCAGCTGAGTAAGAGCCCTCCTTCTTCTTTCTCCCAACCGAGTTCGAGCTGGCCTTCTGGGACACTCGCGGCGGCGTTGATGTCACGAATCCTCTGACGCTGCAGCCGGACCAATACGCCGTTGGTACCGAGCTCTCGAGTATAATTATGGATTGGTAAGGTCTTTGGACGTTTGGTTGAAAAAAGTAATTCAATATTTATTTTTTCGGCCACAGCTGGTCGATGGGGGCTACTTGTTTTCGTACAATGGTAATTTGGCTTGACGATGAGCTCAGAGCTGTTTGTACGGGTATGATTATCAGGATTTACAATCTGAGAAACGACAAGTCGTGTGTTTTTTCCTCGTTTTTTTCGTTTGCCTTTGTAAATGAATCAAAGCAGTCCCGTGTGTTTTTAATGAAAATATCCGTGAGATTGAGTGCTCAAGCGCGTATACGCGGAGTAGTGGTGAATTTAAAATCCGCCTCTGCGACTCTCCGGGACATTTCCTGTCTTTTCGCGCGAGATAATACAACACGAGTGAGACGCACACTTCGGGCCGTGGGGCTCGCGGGGAGAGCAGAGGCCTACTTTTATCGCTCTACATCGGCGGCTAAGCAGCGGCGCGCGCAGTAACCAGCCAGGAGGACGTTCAACGGTCTCTCTTTTTCTTCTTCTTCTTCTTGGTCCTTCAGCTCGCGAGCTCCAAGCAAAAAGGAAAAAAGGAGAACTGCCGAGAAATAAGGAAAGAGGGACACGAGAGAATACGAGGAGGACTCTCTGAGGCAATCGCGTCCGCGAGATCTTGTGAACCAAAAACGAGCGCAGCGGCGATATAGTCCGGCGGCGGTGCTGGTGGTGTGCGCGCGCGTCTCTGCCTTTTTACATCGTTATCCAGGAATTCCCTAACCGTAGACAGAACGAGGAGTAAAGAGAGAAAGAAGGCAGAGGAGAAGGCGCATAGAGAAGAAGTTGAGCGCGGGAGGGGGGAGAGAGAAGTTGAGGAGGACCGGTTCCCTCCCCCCTTTTCTCTCTCTCTCTCTCTCGACTATTTGCGCGCCGGAGAGACTGCGCTGCGGCATATAAAGAGACGCGTGTTCCTCGCGCCTCGCGTATCGCCGCTACATTTTTTCAAGCCGCGGAGCGACTACCGCGACGCGCCTGGTCATTTGTCTTGCAAGAGAAAAATTTTCGTCGGACCGAGGGCGGAGAGCGGGAGAGGGAGGGCGCCAATTAGCAGCCGCCCGTGGCGGGAGCAGCGCGCGCTTGCACCGGCTAATGACACGGCTGGGAGGTAGAAGCGCAAGGGGGATTAATTCCGCTGCAGAGCCGAGGACGTTTTTAAGCTTGCTTATTCTCCCTGTGTTTATACAGCGAGAAAGAGCGAGGAGGAGGAGGAGGAGGAGGAGGAGGAGGAGGAGAGGAGCCGTGTCGCCGCGGCAAATTTCTATCCTGCGGATTGCGAAGATGCTCATTTGCCGCTTTGTAAGGAGAATACCTCGGCGTTTTCTCCTGCCCACCGCCTTGGAAATGGAGTTTTCAACAGAGCCAGCTGGAACGAAATAATTAGCTCTCGCTAATTTATCGCAAACTCCTGCCGGCTCTGCGCGAGAGCTCTGCCTCCGTACCTGCAGCTACTGCTGGAACTTTCGTCGCGTGGGCGTCATTACACAGTGTCTCTCTTTCAGAACGTATTACAAGAACGCGAGAATGATCGAGCTTCGATCGCGATAATTGAGAAGAAATCCAAGCTCGCGATAGCTCGGCGTAAGTCATCCGGAAGCCGGGATATCTGCTCCAACGCTTATAGAGCTCGATTTGCGTCAGAGGCGGAGGTGGGGGACAATTGACGACGGCAACTCCGCCGTAGGACGCGTAGCTATATTCCCCGGCTGTGATCCATAAGTCCAAGTCAAATCTCTCTTTCTCTCTTTCTCCCCCGCTGCTCTCGTGTATGTGTACGTGCGCGTGTGTGTGCAGCGCGTGCTACCGCGCTTAATTTCGCCTGGCCGCGGCCCTGCCGCCTGCACGCACGGCCGAGAGCGCCTCCCATAACTCGCCGGCCCATACATATTTATAGACGAGCACGGCAGAGGTGCGCGAGCGAGCGGCCCCTCCGGCCTGCGCAATTTAATTAACAGTTAGTTACTCCGACTCTTCTTTACCCCCACCCCGTAAGCTCTTGTTTTTCTCGCGTTTAAGCGCGTTCTGGCTTTTGTCGTGTGTCGCCCTTCTTTTCGAGCCGCCCCACGCTTTTGCCGCGTTGCGCAACCGCGACCTCCGCTACCTACGCACAACGACTTATATAGGGATCGATCGGTTATACGTTGCGATCGCTCTATCTCTCTCTCTCTCTCTCTCTCTCTCTCTGTTTCTCGTGGCATTGAAAGTGCCCGATGACGCCCGACTTTCGCGCCAAATTCGTCCGGCATCTCTTGCCGCGCTTGTTTTCTATCTCTTTTTCTCCCTCTTTTTCTCTTTTTGCTCATCCTTGGCTCCCGTAGTCGGCAGCCACTGGGATTTGGGATTGGAGCGTGACCGCTTTATAATGATTCTCTTCTAATTAGACGCTCGCGCTCTCTGCTCTCTTTCGGACTACTGCTCTGATGTGTATCGCCAGGGGATTCTTTCTAAACTAACGCTCCCTACTACTGCCGCTGATTTCTTCTCCAGGAGAGAGAGTTTTATTTTCTTTTTCTCCCATTTCTTTCTCGGTGCCGTTCTGTTTTTTACTTTTTTTTCCTTCCAAGTGCAAGAGATTAAATATTCAGTTAATTAAAATTCAAACTACAAAAGGGAGCCTTAAGAAGAGGTGGGTAAGGGAGGCGCTGGAGAGAGGAGAGAAAAGCGGGATCACAAGCGGTCGATGCAATTAAACGCGATCGCGAGCTGAGCGTTTGCAAAATTTAATAGAATTCATTAGAAAACTCGCGTAAATTCCGTGCCATAATGGCAATTAGACTACTCCCTCTCTCTCTCTCTCGCTCCGCATTTTCCCGCGCATCCAACCTTGCGTTATTATACGCTCGTTATGTTTGCTCGTTTTAACAGTGTACACTGCAGACGAAACTAAACAAAAAAGAAAAGAGTAGAAAAGGCACGCGGATATATTTTCCAGTGGCCGTATGTCATATGCTTCCTTCGAGACGAGTCAATCGTCGAAAAGTCAAAGAAAGTGCAATTAGACGCATAGCGCAAGCCCCGGGGGAACAATGGGCGAGGACAAAAAGCAAGAGAAAGAGTATAGAGGCCCCGGTCGTTTGGCCTTTTTTTCTTCCTTTGCCACGGCTACACACATATACGGATGTTTTTTCTCGGTCTTCCACCCTATAACCCCCTCCCCCTGCCCCCCGTGAAAGACCTTTCCCATCGTCATTATCCTCGTTAGTCACGTTTCCTAGGCCGAGACCTCGGCGGCGTGTGTCAATTGTTTTCGAGCTCTCGAGAAAAGATTCACGGGCCGCTGGGTTCGGAAGAGCCGCTCTCTCTCTCCCTCCCGCGAAAGGATTGCTCCTCGTCGCGGAAGGGAATCCAGCGGGTGTACTTTCTACTCGTATATACATATACACAGCGACTTCTCTTTCTCGAAGGCCACCTCTCCCCTTTTTTTCTTCCTTCCTCTCTGCCCTTCTCTCTCTCTCTCTCTCCATGAGTTGTCTCGGCGATGAAAGTGAATTCGCGCGGACTACTTTCGAAAAGCAGCGTGTGATCGCGCGCGTCTGTGTGTCCGTCTGTCTGCATGTGTGCATCGGTGAGAAAAAGAGCCAGGTGTTGCGCAACAAGGCTCTCTGACCGGTCCTGATTTCGGCCAACCACTCGAGGACGGATAACAACCGGCCCCCTCCCGAGAGACGAGCATTAACCGCCAGGTTGATAAAGAAACACTTGGCTGCAAATTCTCGATCGGCCCAGCAGTTGGCTCTTTCTCCTCTTCCTCGTGTTCGCCACGGCATGTCCGGTTTACGTAAGAGGCGCCTGCACTTTGCCGAGGTCGAACCTCGAGACTGGAGAAAAAAAGCTCAAGTCGCCGGCAGGCCGAAGTGGAGGGAAGGAGGCACTTTATCACGCGAGTTAAGGACTGGACCGTTATTACGCAATTCAGCGATGGGCCGGCCCCGACCAGCCACCAGCAGACACAGCTCTTCCTCTCTCTCTCTCTCTCTCTCTCTCTCTCTCTCTCTACTCTCTCGCGCCTAGAACGCTATAGCCTGGCTTAACTGTACATTATTGTATGTCGAGCGGGGCACGGCCCTCGCACACGCGGGCTAATATTGAAATCCAGCCAGCAGCTGCGGAATGGCCTAGCGGTGAAAAAGGGCGTAGGCGACGCTGTCCTCCCCCTCCTCCCATCCTGGGCTTTCCAATATCGGCGCTCGAACGTAAACGGTAAACGCGCGAAATTGCACGATAATCGCTCGAGCCACCCACTCGATGATACACCGCTCTTGGGTCTATTTGACTCTTTATCTACACGCTGGCGCTGTGCTTGTGTTCGAGAGAAAGAGAGAAAGATCGGTTGAGAATCGGTTTTGCGATGCCCAAGTCCGGCATGGCTATTGGGATTTCTCGAATAATTGATAGGTCTGGCCGAGAGAGAAGAGGCGAGAGTTTGGCCTTTTAAACGCTGCTCCTTTTTGATTTGTTGTTTGTGGATTTTTCGAGCCCAGCTCTCTCGGCGGCAACGCCAGCGCCGATTGGTCGTAATTCAAATCAAAAGTCCAGAGGGCCTATTGTTTAGATTGGAAAGTTGGAGCCTCTCTTTCGTTTCCTCCCCGCTGCTGCTGCTGCTCGCGGCAATTTGCAGGAAGATAGGGATCGAGAGGAGGAGGCGCTGGTCGCCTAATTTTCGTAAGATTTACTATTATGATAGCTTTGAATTATGCTAGAATCGCAGCACTTTGCCGAGAATTCTTAGGAAGAAAGCATGAAGCGCCCCCGTCTATCCGTAATCTAGCCTCTGCCTCTGGTACCATAATAGCCGAACGAAAGTTTTAGCGCGAGTGGCCAATGGTAATTTGTGAATTTATTTAATTTCCATCGCCACTCGGCTGTCTTCGTAATCTTCGTTTCTAAAAAAAATACATGAATTTTTGTATTTTCTATTCCGAGAACATTTTCCAAAGTACATAGAGCCGCGTTAGACAAGCGTGGAACTTTACAAAACAAAATTGCATTAAACATGTTATTTTTATTTCGTTTTCTTTTTCATCTCGAAAGACTTTCGCCTGTAGCTTCTTAGTTTCGACAAGTAAAAGCATTAACGTTTTAGCACGTCTCGTTACGAAGTTTATTAAAGCGCCGAGCTGAGAGCAGGACACAAAGCAGCGCTTTTAAACTAGATTAAACTTTTTCATTTGAAGCTCGGGGTAATTCCAGGCACACAATCGAGCATTAATTACATACACTTTGCTGGATATTTTTGCGACTGCCATGAAAATGAACGTCGTAAGAAATAAACGACTCGGAGGAGAAAATCATCGTAGCTCGATCGGCCGTCGGTGCAAGGCATAAAAACGAGATTATCGCGTCCCGCGCTTGTGTAAAACACAAATGTTTACCCAAATGATTTCTGCTCCGGACGCCTCCGCTTATTTACAGCTAATATAAATCCCCCCTCTACTCAAGACTTTATATACATATTGCATTGAATTATATATAAAACGGATAAGGCTGTAACATAAAATCCCGTAGCGTCAGAGGAATGTCGATGGAAAATTCTTTACCTCCACCCTGCTGAAGACAATTACGTAATGAGAGAGCCCGGCCGCAATTATCAATAAATTAAAAATTCAATCTTCTCCTGTTACGAACGCAACTCTGCCGCTTTTCCTGCACTAAGCAATTCAGAGGCGGGCGGAAAATTTTTTCTATTTTCAATCGCACAAAACCATAGGGGAATAATGTCGAAGTAGCTTCTTTGTGTCCCGCTGAAAGCCAGACTAAACGACGCACATCGATCCGCCGGCTCTCTCGTCTGTACGCCGGGAAATCCGATCGACGCTTCTCTCTCTCGGGCTGTGTATACGTCGAAGCTCGAGGCTGGAGCGAGGCCGCGTTTTTTCCGGGGAGGGGGGGGGGCGGGAGTCGAGCTCGCAGTGCACGCGCACAGCGGGAGGGCCCGTTACGTCCGCGAGCTCTCGCGCGGGAAGAGCCAAGACTCGCGTCCCGGGGATCGCGAAATACCGTTTTTCAAGGTCTCTCCTTCTCTCTCGCCGAGGCAGCTCTGCTTGCTTAGAAGGCGAGGCTCCTCTCGCGCTCCTTCCTGCTCGCGTGCGTCTGTACGTGCGAGCCTCCGCGTCTGCGTGTGCGAGACTTCCGAGATCCATTGTGGCGGGAACGGAGGATGAACGTCTTTCCCCTCCAGCCCCTACCTCTAACCCTTCTCACTTCCTATATGACGATGGCATTCTCTTTCAGCGACGGGATCGCTTTTCCAGCCGCTGCTCATCGTTAAGGCTTTCGAGATTTTCCATTAGATTTATCGCGCTGCGCTTGGGTTTAGAAGTTTTCTTTCATTCTTTCTTTGAAGATGCAGTTAAACGGAATCGTGTGTATGTGTGTGTGTTATTTTAGACACACGGTGGCACATCTGTCTCGATAATATTGATGTATCGTGCTTATCTCTCGTCCCAAATTCGGGTTGATCGCATTTCGAGAAAGTGAACGTTATTCCTTTGAATTTTCGTATACGTGATGTATTTGTCGTTTTCACGTTGATATGTTCATTAATGATAACTGGCGAAATAGATTAATTATTATCGCGCGCAAATAGCAAGAGTAAAAATAAAAGTCTGCTGTTAAGACGTTGAGCGCGCGTCTATGTATAAACATAAGTGTGAAAATTCAATTTAAAATGCCATTTAAATCAGTCGCGTTAGAGGCATTAAACATTTATTAGAATACACAGACGAGAAACCCAACGTTTCCCAATCTACATTGAAATCATTCGAGCACATATCCAGAGCGCGCGCGCAAGCATAAAGGAACTCGCACGCACGCGCGATAGATTACGAAATCGCTTTTCAACTCTGCTCTCTCGTTGTGGCCTGAATGCTCTTTTTCTTCTTCTCCTTCTTCGTCGTTATTCTTTTCCAGGCTACTTCATTTATCAGCTGCACAATACACCGCGAGTTGTCAATTGTCGCGCACGCACGTTTAAGCGCTTTTACCGCCGGCGCCGCGTGTGTGCACCGCAAAACCTTATACTCTCGCTATTCACCGGAGCTAAACGCCGATATAAAAGGAGACGAAAAAGAGAGAGAGAGAGAAAAAAAACAATAGCCGCACGCGACTATTCGCCGAGCTCAAATGCAATCGCTACGGATGTTTAATATGTTTCGTTTCTTCTTCTTTTTTTATTATTTCCCGTCCTCGCGACAATGCCAGTGGCTAAATGATATATCGCAGCCGGCGACAACGACGTTTTCCCTTGTCGCTTATTAATATTCAACGTAACATTGTTCGCCTAGTTTTTTTTCTTTTCTCTTACTCTCATTACCTTCGTGTACACCTATATAAAATTTATATAACCGCAACCTCTCTCTCTCTCTCATTGGTCAAACCGTTTCGAAAATAGTATCTTTGAAAATTAGAAAATAAAACAAAAAAAGTATAGAAGGCAGCCGTAAAAAACTCGTTTATACACACTTTACCCACACCTACTTCCTACGCAGATAAACAAGAGAAACGGCGCGAGGGCTTTCGTAACGGCTTGGAATCGAGTACTTGCGTTGGCACATATATATATATATATAGAGAGAGAGAGAGAGAGAGAGCCCAGCTGAGGAATTATTAAAAGCAGCTAGCGATGGGAGAGTGATATAATTCCTTGGGATACTCACATACGCGCACGCGCACACACATTCTCTCTCTTTCTCGCAGATGTATATGCACGCGCGTATAGACGTATTGGTTAAGTAACGCGAAAAAGATTGAATGATAAATACCTTGGCGCAACGCCGTGACCAGTCGGTGGCGCGACTATTCGTCTGGCTGGGAATAACTGCGCGAAGCACCGATGCGACTCTTGGCTTTCTGGACTCTAAGGCGCCGTCCTTTTAATAATCGACGTCCTTGACATGTTTGCCGGCCGCTCTAAGCTCCTCCTCCGCGCTTCGGCAGTGGCTCCTTCATCGGTCGTCGTGCCGTCACGGGCCTGGGCGCAGCCGGCGAGCAGACTGCATCGGACCTGTGGACGATCACCGGAAATCGAGCCGTGTTTCTGAGGCCTACCACCACCAGTCTACTCTCCCCCGCAGGCCCTGCCCGCAGCCGCGGCCGCTGATGCGGCCAAGCGCGGAGAGAAAAAGAAACAGTGACGAGCAACGACTTTCACCGGCGGCCTACTCGACCTATACGCGCATATGTATTTGACACTCGTGTGCAAACCGCTTTGGCTAATTTCGCTGTATAGGGGGGACCGGTGCGGAATCGGATGCGGCCCGGTTAGAGGCGAAGCGCGACAGTTCCTTCACCTTCCCCTCCTACTGGCGTAGAGCTCTCGCGCGGGCGCGAGAAAGCGCCGGAGCTAGCAGAGAGCGATGCCTCGCGGTAGCTCAACGCGCGGAGAGGGACTTTCGCGCAGGCGCGCTCACTGGCTCGCCGCGGAGGCCGCGATGCCTCTTGCCGATCGCCTGGCTTTTTTTGGCCAGCCGATCGGCTGAATAATCGATCGCGAGAGAGAGAGAGAGAGAGCCAGCCGCAGGCGGCCGCCGAGTGACTCACCCGTACACAGCCGAGACGGAGGCTGCTATTATTTAATCAGCCGATAGCGAGGCGCGCGTAGCCGAGGCGAAGGAGGTGAAGGATCTGAAGAGAGCGCCGGACGATCGGTCCTGGCCCCCCGCGAGACCGCTTGCCGGTTGCCCCGGCGCTGGGCATTCATTCAAGCCTCACACGCACCTGGCGGCGAAAATCCGCCTCCGTTACGACACTCGACACACTCGGCCGTGGCAGCTGTACAGGTAGTCGGCTTGCACGTAAACACAGGAGCGCGCGCCTAACTACCCCCGTCAGTCGAGCAGACACACTTTGCACTGTGATACCTCGGCCCTCGGTATGGGGCTCGGAGCGCGGCGAGGGCAGAAACGGTGGCGGCAACGGCCGCGGCAGCGCGGAACGCGCTCGGGTGTCAACGAACGGTTTTCCGCGCGCACGCGCGCAGGGGGCCCCCCTGGCTCCGAGGCGAGCTATGCACGCTTGTCAGGCCGTCGTTGCCGATCTCCCGGAGCACCAGCCGAACCGAGGAGCAGCTGGGGGTCGGGAGGGTGCCTGCGGGGAAGAGGGACCGTCGGATGTCCGGGTGGTGGCGGCGGCGGCAGCGGTACCTGTGCGTTCCCGTAGCGCGCCTGCAACTCCCGGAGCCCAGCTGTGTAACTCTGGCTGCTGCGGAGGTGCGACCGCGACTATCGCGAGCCGAGCGAGAGCTGGCCCCGGCCTGGCTTACCTGCTGCAGCGCCGAGCGGCCCCTGGGGTACCGCTCCTGAAGCGCTAGCTCCCCTCTCCTACTCCCTCCCTCCCGATAGAGAGCCGCTCTCTTCGCCTGCCGCCTCTCCTCCCGCTCCCTCCCCTTCTCCAGCTGTGCCCCCGCTCCCTGGCTGTTCTACGGGCCTAGTGCCTTTTACTACTGGCCCAAGCGCCAAGTCGAGTGCGCGAGTCTAGATAGCGGCAAGTTCGAGGCGTAGAGTTTTGGCCTCGGCGCTCGATCGGGAGCGCATTAGCTCTCGCGCACGAAAAAAAGCAGGCCTTTACGCTGCCGGTATTGCTGATTGCTGCTCGCTCTGACAAATTGCCAAGAGTTGGAGTGGTGCGTGCGTCGCGGGCCCAGCTGTTGTTTCCCGGCAGCCGCGCCGCCGGACGACGACCAATTTCGAATTCGCCACGCTTTTTTCCCTCTCCCACTCTCTCGCGTGGCTCATACAGCCGCGTTCGCGGTGTATACCGATCGCAAGGGGCGCTTGCTTTTACTGCGCCGACAAGTGTGTGCCGCTGAGAAAAAGAGAGAGAGAGAGAGAGTATCGTCTGACGCACTGCGGCTTATGCCTATACTTTACGTTGCGTTAATTACGCAACGATTTCACTTCCTTGTATGTCCGGCAGCGCGGCAGTGGCTGGTTCCCCACAAATTTGAGAGAAAGAGAAGGAATGAAGCTCCGTTAACCGATCTCCAACGAAAAATCGGTCGG
This sequence comes from Anagyrus pseudococci, assembly GCA_030522585.1. Taxonomy (NCBI): domain Eukaryota; kingdom Metazoa; phylum Arthropoda; class Insecta; order Hymenoptera; family Encyrtidae; genus Anagyrus; species Anagyrus pseudococci. The sequence goes on from JAPYYQ010001176.1 coordinate 31,813, forward strand.
AATGAACTTTCGCGTACGTAACGCAGCGGTAAACCTATACCGATCTCCGACTTTTATCAGGCGTACTCGAGCATAGACTCGGTTTCTTATACATCTAGGACTGCTTTTGCATCTAGTTAAAGAGCTTTCAAATCCGATCGAGCGTAACGCTGTGCGTCAAGCTCCAGTTTGTTCGATTTGCATAGCAAGCTCGCGGGCAGTGGTCTCGGATCGCTGCTTCGAAATCGCAATGCGGCCAAGTGCCAATTGTGCCTGCCGCGAAAAATTCAATATTCCTCCTGATGCCTCGGTAGCTTTCGTTTCCGGCTGCGTCTCTTTCACCCTCTCGGACAGCGATAAAGCGGACGCGTTATAGCGCAAGTTGTTAAAGAGAATAGGAGCGCATAAGCGCTTCGACAAAGCGCCGATCTAAGATTTTTCCCAGCTCTCTCTATCTAGCTCTCGGTAGCAATAATTTAAACGTTCCCGCGGCGCTAATGAAAGAGCCAATTTTCCTTTCTCATCCTTGGATTTAAATAATCATTTGCGGTAATCTCGTCTACGTGCGCACGCGCAGCCTCGGACACGCGGCTGAGGGTTTAAAAAGGCATTTGCCGCACACGACATATACGCGACGACTGTAATTACGAATCGCTGAATCCCACCGGCGTGGATATCCACGCAATTACGCCAATGATTCCCCCATAGTTTAGCCTCCCTCTCTCGTACGCGCAAACGCGTAGACGCTTTAAACGCAGCCCATCAAAAGACTTGCGCCGATATTTTTTTCTCCCGCGCGCTTACTCCGATGAGCAGGCGGGGGAAGTGTCAATGAGCTTTGCATCCAACGGACTGTTAACACTCCGTTTTCGATTTCATTTTTTTTTTCTGTCTCTCTCTTTATCGCTGGACCGAAGGCAGGTTTTTTGTTGACCAGAGTCATACGGTTGGCACGCTAGTAATGATCGGTCGCCCGCGAGCGAGGCGGACTCGCGGCAACGTAATTGCGAGGCATTGTACACGTGTAAACGCGAGGGCGCGCGATAAAAACGGCACACGCCCGCCTCGAGTGTTCTCTCCTAGTGCCTCTCTCCTACACTTGCGGCAACGATTGTTCGAGTAATGATTAAAAGACCGTAAAAATCGAGCTTTTTTCCCTGCCGATTCTCCTTTTTTCTTTCTTTTTCTCTCTTTGTTTTTTCAAATAGCGGCAGAGACTGCTATTTTAACCGTGAGTTTTTCTAACCGACCCAGCAGAAGTAATTAAGAAATTCTCTGGTTTTTCGCCGAATGACGTACTGATAGTTTCCGTTCCACTCCTTTATTTACCCTTTCCCTCGGCACGACCAATGTGCCGATCGCAAAAAGCCATGATGAGCATTCCTGCGGCATGATTTTGCTCTTCCTACTGATATTCCTTCCTTTTTTTTCTTTCGTCTTTCCCATTGACAAACTTTTTACGAGGACTAAGATCGTTTGCTAGTTTAGGGGGGTTGACGTGAAATTTGGTTGATCGATCTAACAAGGTAATTGAGTGCTTTCAAACGCCATTTCCAAAATATCGGCAAGATTAATGTGGCGCGTGCGAAAGTTATTTTAATCCAAATGCGAATATTAATCATGTTTTGTCCGTCGGTCGGAGAGGATTAGATACACGACGAGTGAAATATCGTTCTAAAATGCGATTTAACATGAAGATACAAAAGTCCAATAAACGACTGAGGATATTAATAGAAAGGAAACGAAATAAAAAGCGAGTGGCGATTTGCAACCGAGCGAAAGTTTTCGAAGCATCCGCGTATATTAATTCTCGAGCGGCCACTTAATCCCGCCAACGGAGTCCGATTTCTGATGGTGTCTCGATCAAGCCGAGCCGCAACATTGCTCACTCGCGCCTCTTCTCCATTTAAACCAATCCCCCCATCAGCCTCAAACACAAGCACGTCGAGCTCTCTCCTCTCCTTTTCTTATCCCATCGCTAAAAAGCACTGAAAACCATAATTCGGAGGGACACGGAGCGACATTGGCGAGTAGTCGCGGGGCGACATTCCTAGGCTGCAAAAAACACGCGGCCTAAAACTGACGTGGTATATAGTAGCACGTATAAACTGCCCCCTTACCCTCATCCATCGTGTTCAGCCAAGTCGCGCCTGCGAAATCCTTCGGAGAATGCCAGGCCCGAAATCAAACGTCGCCCACTGGTAGGCGGAGCGAGCGAGCGAGAGAGAGAGAGAGAGAGAGAGAGTAAGAGAGACACGGACGCACGGATGCTCGGAGCTACCAGAAGTCGCCGGACCGCATCTTTACCGGGGATAATAATTCGACGCACGTCCGAGAGGTGGAGGAGGGAAAAATAGCGAAAACGAGAGATGTACGAGGCGAAGGGCAGGAGGAAGGGGGGCGGGAGGGAAAGGAGAGTGAGCGAAGGCGTGGGCGCGAGCCAAGGCCTTCAGCTCTGCCATTTACGGGCCGATCGCATACGCGAGAGACGCACAATGACGGCGTGTAGCGTAAGAGAACCGGAGGAGACGCGCGTGCGCCGCCTGGGCTCTCGCTCTCGAAATCCCGACGACAGGTCGTTCGTTGGCGGGGCCAAAAGAGATCCTCGACAGAGAGAGAGGAGATTTTTCGGTGGGCCGACCGAGGCCGTTCTTTTCTTCTTTTTTGTTTCGTCGCTTTCAGGAAGGCGACGGACAGCTTCGCTTCTGTAGCCGGATAAATGAATATCGCGCTGGGGCCCAAGGGCCTTTAATACACATGCTAATCGGCTGTTTTGTCAGATCGTGTTGCTCGTGATTTTTCTACCCAAGATGTCGTGTTCGCTCGAACTCCTCTATACATCTCTTGGCTTGCTCCCTGTTTTTTTTTTGTTTTTGACTTTTTTGTTTCAACAAATATATAACTTTGATCGCCTTTTTGCTTTTGTTACGATTAGGAGGAAAGATACGGTCAGAAATGCGGATACATACAGCTATGAGAAATTTTAGATCGGTTTTTACAAGCGATGCTGGAATGATAGCGTAGAATGAAAATTTATACTGCGCGTCTTGGAAAGAGGAGGCCTCGTAATTGACGACGACGCTCGGCGGAGTTGCAGCGGGAGGGCCTTGAATTTATTGAAAACATTGTTCTTGACACGGATTATTTAGAATACACATATAAAAGAAAATCATTACGTTTTATTTGAATTAAATATAACGTAAAAAAATATATTAAACAAAGATCAATAAAAATTAGAAAGAAAACAAAAATTTCCATCAAACACGAAGTAGACAGTTCCATGCATTGTTAATATTCGGTCGTCACGGTAATACTCCTTTTGCAGTATACTGCTCCTGTCGTCGAGACACTCCGGCCATCCGAGTCTTACAACCTGGACAACCTCCAAATCAGAGAATAAATTTTTCAGTGTCTCGTGAACATTGAAGCTTCCAGACTACTCCTAAAAATCGTTGCGATCGATACGCCACTTTGGAGCGTTCCAAGCTACAGCGGGAAGAACGAAATCGTCAAGTTTTGTGTGTCTGTCCGTAAAACAACGCGAGAAACGGCCTTTCTTTCTTTTGACCGTAAAAAGCGTGAGTCAGCGGTCTACCCAGCGACTATTGCGTATTAATTTTCACGAATTATTTCTCGTTTACTAATACTTTTTTTAACAAGACGTTTCATATTAAAATCTACAACGAGAGAAAGAGAGAACATTCGGAAGGAGAGAATATAACAATGGTCGTTGGAGGGGATTTTAAGGGAAAACCGAGGCAGCACGCCGAGGATTTCGATATACGTGCGCGGACTTGGACGACAGGATTTCGTGGATACATACGTAAAACCCGGCGGATTACCGGCGAGCAAGCGGAGGAGGAGGGCCGCAGGGGAAGGGGCGCGTAGGCGTAGAAATAGAATGTACAATTTGTCATTGGCTTCGCGGCTGGAATAAATTTTAAAGCTCCACGTACAAGCCTGCCTATATATATGCGCTATCCGTGTGCTATTCGCCTGTGTATTCACACAAGCGCAAGTGTAAGTATATTGTGTACATAAGCGTTGGACGTAAGTGCGACGATTCGAGACTTTCTCTTTTGAACTTGAGCGTGCGCCAGGCGCGAATTTGACGCTGGAACTCGATGCGAAATGTATATAAACGTCTTTTATTCAAATTAGCAAACAATGCTCGTCAAGCTTTTTATTTATTTATAAGCTGCAGCAAAGGCTGCTGCATTAACGGCGAGCTTAATCGGCTGCGTCATTCTATCATAAAATGCAAGTGGGTCGACAGTGGGCTTGTATAAGTGCGCGCGCTTACGCGAAATCCATTGCATACTCGGCGTTACCGGAAGCCCAGACTTGCAATCGGTTTACGCACGCGGAATCGCATCTTGATCTACGTGTCCCCCTAAAAATCGCCTGCGCGTAATTAAAACATCGCCCAGAGAGGGAAAGGTGGTAGCGTAGAAGGTGCGGGGCAGGGAAGCCGCGTGGGACACAGGCTCGGGCCGGGCAGTGGATCGCTTGTAATATAACACGAAATATACATTAGTCCGCGGCGCATACGAGCGTCTCAAGCGTCGTGTAAGAGACCAGGGGAATCTCCTTTAAGTAGCTTGAAAAATTCGCAGAGCCTCCCGTCTCTCGTTCTCCAGAGAGAGAGAGAGAGAGAGAGAGAGAGAGGGATTTCGCGGGACGCGAGTCGCGTGCGCCGAGAGGCTCGTTCTCGACATGAAGCTATATACCGTGAGGGGAAGAGGACGGACAAGTGCGCAGCCGCGGAATGCCGCAGTCGAAGAACGCTCTCGGGTAGGGGGGAGGAGAGAAGAGGAGGCGGAGAGAGACGCGGGGCTTTTGAAGGATCGACACCCACCTGCACGTAATAAACGTCGAGAGCTCGAGAGCTCGAGAGAGAGAGAGACTGGGAGATAAGCTGGAGAACAAAAGGGCTTGGCCAGAACGAGATCCGGGCTATACTCGGACTTGCTCGCCAGTTCGCGCTTCGGACGCCGATAGCGTTCGATGACTAATTTGTCGGCGAGAGAGAAAGATGTGTGTTCTCGGTATGGTCTATTTGCTCTCGATGGATTTTGCAATTTGTACGCGCGCTACGACCGACAGTCAAGGTTTTTCATTTTTAGTTTCTCCGGTCTTGCAACACACGGCTCTTATCTACTTAAAACGTATACACCAAGCTTGGGCATGATTTTCAGCGGAATTCGTCGGATATGAAATTCTCACGGTCTGGATAAACAAAAGAAAAGTGGGCTCAGAGTTAAAAATCCGACTGTATCCCGAAAATGTGGCAAGACAATGGGTGTAAGGATAAAGAACGAGGGTGCAGGTATGGAGAAGAAAAAAATTCGGAATCGCGGATAAGATGGACGAAGAGTGATAAAAGGGAATAATTTGAGTTATTCGTATATCTTTTTGACCGCCCCTCTCCCTGGTATCGGCTGGATTGGCGAACCGGTTTTATTGTTCCACAAAGATCAGTCGATAGAAGTTCAAGGTCCCATAGTGACGGATAGCTGCAGGAGGAGGAGGAGTACCGAGAGCCTCGAGTCGCCGTCGTGTGTACAGACGCGGAGAAGAGCGGGAATATGTATAAGCGCGGCAGAGGAGCAAAAGCGAGCAACAAATCAGGAGCGCTGAAGCGCACGCGAGTGCCCCCCCCTCCTCCCTCCGCCGAGCCATGATCAGAGCACAGCCAGTATACTGAAAGCACTGGCCAGTTGAAAAATCAAGACGCGCCGAGTAAACTGAAAGAGCTAAAGGAGGAGGAGGAGGGGGCGCGAAGCTGCCGGGAATCTTGAAATCCGCGCCGGCGGAGCCAACAATTCCGCGCGTCCGTTGCTCGGGAGAGGAGGGGGGGGGCAGTGAGCCAGCCGAGAGACAGCCCGAGGATTCCTCTCTCGTCGGAGGAGCTGAGTAGCTGCAGCGGCGGCGGCGGCGGCAGCATCAACCGCGCCTGCCGTGCACGCACTCGCCGCTGCAGCGGCCAGTAACCTCCTAGCCCTCAAACCCCTGCCCCTCCTCGTCCAGCCCTCCCCGGCTGGCTGGCGGAGCGCGTCAGCTCTCCTCCGCGCCGCGGAATGCGTTTCTGCTACTCCACTGCGCCTACCCTAGACCGCTCCTCGCTTTCGGACCTCTCTCCCTCTCTCTCCTCTCTATTTCTTGGATCTGGTGCCGCGCGCGTAGTACAGGCTCTCTCTCTCTCTCTCTCTCTCTCTCTCTCTCTCACTCTGTCGGCGCAGTAGGTCGAGTCGGGATCGCCGGCTGCAGCCTAAGGGAGAATTCCAGCTGCGGACACGAGCCTCAGGGACACGAGCGATCGATGTGGCATGCTGTTTCTCTCCCTCTTTTTCTCCCTTAGCCTGAATCTTGGCGCGCGTGTTATTGCTGCAGCTGGCGATTCTTCATCGATCATTTTCATATCAGCAGGCTCGAACAAGACGTTTAATATTGATTTTGATAGATGCCGGGGAAAAAAAGGGGGAGAAGAGCAGCCCGATGACGCAGATAGAAGCCAGAGGCCGGGGCTTCGTCGTGACTATGATACTTTCTTACGCGTACAAACGAGGCAAATCGCAGAGGGTCGTTTGGCGATTTTAACCGGGGCATGTAACCGACGTCGCTAATAGCGCTTGTTGTCGATTGAATCAGCGCGAATAAATCTCTTGGCCGAGCTCCATTAATCACCGGAACATCCCGCATATCAGCACCTCCTCTCTCTCTCTCTCTCTCTCTCTCTCTCTCTCTCTCTCTCTCTCCTCCGCTACAAAAGACTCTCTCTCTCTCACTCGGCGAACGAGTTTCCATGCATCATCGAAAAAGACCATAAAGCAAATGTGTACACACGCGCGTAGAGCTGTATAGGCATAAGCCAGCAGCAGCCTCCTTGAGATAAGGGAAAACATTGCAGAGTCGGCTTTGAGAATTTCCAGACGCGTACAGGAGGAGGCTATGGCCGTCCGCGGGCCCTGTGGGAAATAAGCCTGGGAAATCGTCCGGCATTCAATTAGCCAAATGGAAATATAATTTTGCACTTTTAATGGCCATTGTAAAATGCCGAGTAGCAAGGCCCTTTTTACTGTTATTACTTTAATTTTGGCTATTCCTTCGGCCGGCCTTTTTTCTTGCTCTCTGCCTCGCTTTTTCCATTCTCCCCCTCCCCTCGACCCTCCGGCGACCTGCCCCCCCTGCTACAAGTATAAAACACGCGCGATTATGTCGAACGTTAATCCTTGCGTACATATGCCGCGGCGGGGCGCGTATATATGCGCGTGCGCGTTTGAAAAATTTAAACGTTTTAACCGGAGCCCGGGGGCAAGGGCTCGTTTTCCATTTCTTAACTAAAATATAAACGCACAAAAGTTCCATAATTTAAGACGAAAACACGATTTTAGCTTGTTAATGGAGAATTTCCAGCCGAACGCGCGCGTATATGCAACATGAGAATGCAACTAATAGCTCTGCTGATTCAGCTCAACAATTCTCTACACAGCCACGCAGCTCGGCGGCTCCTGCCCACTCGACTTCTTCATTCCTTCTTTTTTTATTCCTTCTGTCTGCCTGTCTTTCTCTCTCGCTCTCTTTTTAGTTGCTTTCGCCTTTTAACGATTCGAATGCAAAATTATTAGAATCCTCGGGAAATACCAAGGCGCGAGCCTGAGGCTTAGTCAGGCTTTAAAAAGAAAAAATGACAAAAGCAACAAAACAATAACAAGCCACACGTGTGTTCGGCTAAAAATAGTTTTCTCAACGAATCGTTTTTCCCTTCGATCGATCGGAAACGCAGCCAAGAAAAATCGTAATAGCAGTAGCAAAAGCAGCGGCGGGCAGTTTATCATACAGCTCGACTACCGAGTTTGCGCTCGTGCAACTCTCTCTCTCTCTCGGTTGCCAATTCCCCGGCTTTCAATTAGTCACCTGGCCCCACGCGCCGGATAAAGCTCGCGGCCTCGCCCACCACCTGGGAATCCGGTCCGGCGCTCCGCAGCCGGGGATGGAGCGTAGGCGACCGACGGGAGACCGAGCATCTCGTGCTGCTGTCACGGCTAGGCGTGACGTGGAGGAGGGAGAAGCGGGTCACGGACGACGCTCTCGCTTCTCTTGCCTTTTTTGTCTCCAGCGGCAGCACATTCGCGGAGATGAGCGCACTTTTCACTCGCTGCCGTCGTGCTCGAGCCGTAGCAGGTGGCGGTCTGTGACTGTGAATGCTCGTGCACGCGGGGCTTGCATAAGGATGCGGGGGCTCTTATTTTGGATTTCGATTCGGCCGATGCTTTTCGATGTACGCCCGAGAGCAAAGTGAAGGCGACTCGCTGTCTTTCTTTTTTTCACTGATGGATACGAGCATTTCGAGGAATTGTTATAGTCCTTGTTTATGGTATGCCAAGTGTGGGCAGAGGAGAAAGGATTGCGAAATAAGCGCGCTTCGAAAAGTCCGGAGATTATAATGCCAAGCTGCAAACTGGTTCTTTATGAAAAGACTCTCGCTCTCTCTCCTTCGTCGCGACTAAAGCTGCTTTTATCGGACTAGTTTTACCGCTCAATATTATGCTTTATGCTCACTTTCAATTTTTAATCTTGGCCGCATTAATAAAGTTTATTAATAAATAACCATCAATCTATCGGACTTGTTTTACTCTCGAACGCGGTCATATTGTAAAAGCCGATTATAATAAAACAGGCTAGAGGCACGCTATTAAAAAGCCATGAGGAGAACGACGAATAAACAACAAAATAGGCAATCCGATCTCTCGCTTGGACTAATCGCCCCAACAAAAAGACCGGGGAATTTGATTCCAAAGATGCGCATAATACTCGCGTTGCAAAAAGCAAAAGATGCAATTCGAAAAACCGGTTGATCGATAAAAATCGATTATCCGGCGGAGGTGGTTGGTCGAAAGATCGCTAGAGTAAAACGCTCTCTCTCTCTCTCTCTCTCTCTCTCTCTCTCTCTCTCTCTCTCGCTTATGCAACGAAAAAGTCGCGAGAAAGTTACGAAAATTTATAAAATCTACAAGCTCGAGGGGAAGGGAAGGGGAAGGTTGGTCGTACGAAAAAAAGCAAAAGGCGACATAGTGCCGATCGACGCGACGATTTCGCAACAAGCGTAATAGCCCGCGGCGGTATTAATTCCCGCGTGCACACGCGCGCCCCGCTGACCGATCGGTCGCGACCGTAAGGCCGCGTGTATTCGACAAAGGCCCCCTTCTCCCTCGAGTTTCGCAACTGAAAGTCTCGCGTACTCTTTTTTGCGACCAGTTTAGCGAGTCTTTGGTTTTTCAAGCCAGTCCCGCGCGCGTGTATATTCGGAGCGATATGTCGAGCGACCTATCGAAAATTAAATTCGCCAGAGCGACCGGCGTCGAGTTAGTTATATACTGGAGAACAATTATTTTTAACGCATTTTTCAAACTTTATTTATGGACTCGGTAAAAAAGCTCGATTCGGAAAGCTTAAATTGCCCAATTGCTTGGATATGCTTTAACGCGGCTTACATAATAACAACTTGTGCTTGGGGAAGAGCCGAGAGAGTATAGGAGAGGCGAGACTAAAAAGGCATGGACAGCTGGGGAAGCCCATTACGCGGCAGGAGCATGGAGGAGTGGCCGCGCGATGCCTCGCACGGTCGATCTCATTACCGCAATTTATTAGCTGCGTAGCGCCGGCCGAGAAGAGCGCGCGTATCGACGAGGCGGCTTACGAGGTCGTTTCGGGTGGGTGGCTCTTTTTTCTCGCGCCTCCTCCGACGCTCTAGGAGAAGCCCTAGGTAACGAGGGGCAGGAACGAGAGCCGTTTATATTCGCGCAGCCAGCGGACATGGGGGCCAGCCTGGCAATTTCGTCCAGCCAGCTAATGCACACGCCCGAGATTCCAGAGGACTGCAGCAGAGCGGAGCTCCGATGCGTATCCGCCGTCCTCCCGGCGCGGCAATTTCGCGTTTTATGCGCGCCTCGAGCTGCGACCGCCACGTCTGCCTCTTTGCTGCGTACAGTCGGCTCTAAAATTCCCAGCAACGGATTCAGTCCGAATTAATTTTTTTCATTTCTCCATTTGATTAACGAGCTCGAGTATTTTTAAGTTGATTTTAATCGAGAGCCTTTTATCTTTTTTGACACGGCTTTTCGATTATTCGGCCGTGATGAATAATAACTCAATTATTATCAAATTTTTTCGGAAGTCTGGTAATGCTGACGTAGATCATTAAAATTTCAATTGCCTTATGGTGTGTATATACATTAAACTATGTTCATACATCATATGAATGTATTACGCGTGTGGGAAAAAAATGTGCGCGTGGCTAGCCATCTACACTTTTAATTCCGACTATACGCTCAGAAAAAAAGCTTTAGGGCACAGCAAATTATAAAGTGTAAAACTACGCTGTCTCGATGCTTCGAGACTTCTAAGCCTCGTTCATCGCCCAAAGCATGTATTCAGTGTTTTTATTATTTTTAAATAGCTGCCCTGCGTAAATGTTACTCTCCGGCGAAATTGTAAGACCGTTCCGAAAAACACTTTTTTTTCTCCCTTTTATTATTCTTTTGACGTTCGTTTGAAAACAAGCCAACGAAATTATCCGCACATTTATTAGAAGCGAATAAAAGAAGACGAAAGCAACATTTGAATCAAAAATGTATAACGCCAAAGCTATACTATAGTGTGCGCGAATTTACGGAAATACATTTTTGCAAAATAATACACACACACACACTCACACACACAGATGCGATTCAGCGAAAGAGATTGACAATAATTACTCTCGTTAAGACGAAGTTCTTTTGCCGGTGCGCCTTTAATTCTTATGATTTACAATTTATTTCCCGCGAATCATAACATGGAGCAAATGATAAAATCACTTTCCGCGCCGCAGTCGCTCACTCGCTGCAGCCCTCGAGAGAGTCACTGGAATTACACCTGAGCGTCGCTTTTGCTCTTATACTTTGAAGCAGCGCGTACACGTGTATATACATATAAATAAATTGAAAAAGGCTCTCTCTCGGCTTCGAAATCAATATAAACGTATACTTTGCTGCACGCGCGAACGAGCTTTCTCGCTGGCGAGCCGGCCGTCATCCCCCCTCCAGCTGGACAATAATAACACGCGCATCGTGTCATTAAGTAATTGAATTATACGCGCCAAGAAAATTCGCGAAAAAAGGCATCAATGATCCGTGTAAATATCCTCTCGTTCCCTTTCCCCCTCTCATCTCATCTTGACCACCCTCGAGCTCGGCTTCGGTAGGCGTACATCCCTTTGCCTGGAGCGCATCCTCTCTCTCCCTCCTTCTCGACGACCGACAATTTTTTTTAATGAATCCTTCGCGCGGCTCAACTGCTCGCTACTTCTCGGAGCCGCTCGCTTTCGTCAATTCCTCGCCTCGCTCCTCCTATTCACCACCCCTCCCTTCTCCTCCTCCTCTTCCCAAACCTCGACGGAGATAATGACTTTTGCTCGGCACGCATGCGCTCCTTAATTACCGACTTTTTAACGATCCTCCCCTGTAATTTACGAGCTGCGCTCCTTGAAAACTCGGTTCATCCCTACTTTCTCGGGGCCCGGGATTCCCCTGCTTCTCTCTCTCTCTCTCTCTCTCTCTCTCTCTCTCTCTCTCTTTCTCTCTATCTCTCTCCTGCAGCCACCTTATTTCTTTTATCTGCTCCTTTTCTCTCTCGCCGCTTCTTTTTCGGCTGCGCAATCTCATTTTGATGAATTTTTTTCTTCCGCTCGTCTCCATCGACGCTTCTGGGCTGCCCTTAAGAGAACGTTTTCTCGATCATGCGAAAAAACGGTTTTTCGCCGGGATAACATCGGCCTGCAGCGCGTTAAGATCCTTGTCGTGGCGAGAATTCTTCATAAAATGCGCTACAGTTACAGTAATTCAAGAGTCTCGTAAAATTTGTGATAACCACGCCGCGCGGAGAGCAAGCAGAGGCGACTAAGATTTGGTGATAATTTTTTTTCCTCTCAAGATCAACCGATAACGATTTTTCAACAAGTGCGCTTATTCTCATCTTTATCAAATTAAAAAAAAATGTTTAACGTTTTTAAACATTACTTATCTTCTTGCATTCGTTTATCTTTAAACAGCAATATCCAATGAAGTTATGTTCAAATAAATTTTTTAAATCCTTTATTCAATTATAGTCTTCAGTGTAATTATCTTTGAATAATTAATAAAAATCCAAAACATTAATCAAAACTGATTTATTTCAAAAATAAATTCTTAATAAATTACAAAATCCACATACTTAGTGCCTAAACAATCGTAACTATTACATTCTTCGAAGGATTATAGCATTGCAGTCGATATTAAAAAAATTTTGATTCATCGAAAAAATTATTTCGCAAAACGCTTGTCACTCGGAATCTTTCTAAAAGCAACAGCAAGATATCACAGCGATACAATGCGAAAGATCACGATACTCTTGAATAGATTAAATTTATACAAGACGTCTCTTACGTCAAAAAAAGAAACTCATTTAAATAATTAAATCTACAGATTGTCATTTTTCATTCACACTTATTGTTTACAAATGCGTTACTTCCTTCAAACGAGCCGTTTTCGAAATAAGACTTAATTTCTTCATCGTTAGGCACCAAAGGCTTAACAAGTTCTAAATATTTCGCGTAAGGACATAGCTCTTCGCAACCTTCCATTTTCAAGATTGTAAATGCTTCTTCGGAGCCTGGATAAAATTTAATCTGGAGCAAAAAAAATATTTCTCTTTGAAATTTCATTCAAACTGTATGGGTATAAAAACTACAATGGTAGAGATGTTCACTTACCCGAATGAAAACTTGACCATCTTGTCCACGTAATTTTTCAAGTATTACTGTCATTCCATACTCCAAGGTCACGTTAGTTTGTATGCCGTGACTACGAATAAAAAGCATAACATTCAGATCGTGTACGCTGTAAAGAACGATTTTCTTCGAATTCGGATGATCTATGTTTGACAATAGTTCTTTTAATAATGGACCAAAAGCTATTTTTTTCATTTCTGGCAAGTACGTGTATAATTTATAAAATAGATTCTGATTTTTCACCAAATTATTCAACGTGTCGTTTTCAGCAGTCCATGGGGGTAAAGTTAATCCATAGCTTTGCTAAAATCAAATGTAAATATGAAGTAGTGACACTCAATCGTTTGCTTAGACAATATTTAATAAGATGTTTTAATACTTGAGCTCTGAAGGTGCTGTCGATTAACATAGCGTACTCAAGGTTCATGGGAAGACCTGTCTTACTAGCAAGAAAATCGTAAAATGGTTGGAGGCTCTGGAGCTCTGCTTTTACTTCAGCTCGTTCCTTTACTTGTGCAAGCAATGCTTTGAACCTACAATAACATTCAATTAACATTTTATTAAATCAAATCACATAGGCGTTACGCCTATTGTCTAGGATACTGTGATATTTACTTGGGGGATAAGAGCGTCAAGTAAAAATGATCAGTATTGGGTGGATTGGAATGTGTAGGTATTATTTGATCGTTAGGCTTGTTGGGATAAAGTGTTTTCAACACCCATTCCAAAGTTTTTTTCGTACGACTCGAGGCTGTACTGTACGCGTAAATACTACTTTCTTGATAGTCACCGAGAAACGTGTCATAGGTTTTCCTTAATAGTTCGCCCAGGTGAGTTGAGCGATTTTCTCCTTTCTGTATATTTTATACATAATTAATTAAACGATTAAAATTGAAGAAAAAAATTGAATTGATTGAAAGATACTTACTACAGTCAGATGACCACGGCCGGGTGGGTCAAACTTCATGGGCTTGAAGGGGTCTGTTGGATAACATTCGTGAACGTCGGGCGTTCGATCGCCATGCCTAAAAAGCTAGGAAAATTGAAATAAATGAGATAAATTTGTTTTATTTTTATTAAAAACAAAAGAAATAAAATTATTCCTTACCACGTGCAGGATCTCTACTTTATAAAGGCTCTCTGGTTGAGCGGCCTTGCCGACAGCTGCAACAAGAATCACGAGTAGCAGAGAAAAAGATAGTGACATCTTGTTAAACTGAACTTACAGCAATGCAGAAAAAAGCCCTGTTCGGTACAATTAATAGTTCCGTCGGAACAAACATGACATTAGCATGATAAAAAAAATGAAATATAGATTACTGCGCCTGTTGTTACAACCTTGTGGCGACAAAAGAAGCAGTATCTTGGCAAACAATATAGAGGAAAAAAACACCTGTCGATTCGGCAAATACTTGTTTTACGTTGGCCATCCCTTTTGTGGCTCTCAAGGCAGTAATAAAAAAATTCGATTAAAATTTTAATTAACACGGCTATAATGAATGTAGTTTCTTAAATAAATGCTCAAACACTTGCAGGGTCTGGCCATTAATCGCCTACTGCGTAGCCTTATCGTAAATTTCCAGCAAACCTGTCGCTCTCGTTATCGTCAGTCTCTCGACGATTGCGCCTCGCGCGTTTTTAGCCCCACTCTCATTCTATCGCGCAGCCGAAACTCCAGGTGCAAGCACACTGAGGCAGAAAGAGACGCAAAAAGAAAAACGGCGAATCTTACTGGCAAGCTCGTAAATCCGAAAAGCAAAGCGCAGTCGGATGGTTGTCGAGTGCGCGGAAGTGACGGGCGTAATTGTATCGGCTCTCGCTTTATACTTGCACCGAGAGAGTCTGCATATTGGCTCTCTCTCTCTCTCTCTCCCTCTCTCTCGTTGAGAATTTTTAATCTCGCTCCAGCCGGCGACGGCTATAACTCTCTTTCCCTAGCCTCACTGCGCTCGGAAGTTTTCTTTTTTCTCCTCCCCCACTGGTGATATACCACACAATCGTGTGTGCCAATGAGTCAACGCAATTACGGCCTTGTATGTATTGTGCGCGCGTTTTATGCATGATTATTCGAATGGTATATTTGAACGGCAGTGAAAAAGTGCTGTAGCGGCTACGGCGGCAGCAGCAGTTCTGCTCGTTTCCATAATTCAAGGTCAATTACAGCAGGGCGTCGCGCGACTATAGTAGAGAATCGCGATTAAGCCGCTGGTGCGCTCCAGGGCCGCCCGCCGCTACAGTTGTATAAATTTTCGAAACTTACGATCGCGGCATTATCGTGCATATGATTTACGCCACATCTTGGGCGTGAGCATTAGAGAGAGAGAGGGAGAGAGAGAGAGAGAGAGAGAGAGAGAGAGAGAGAGCTGGGCTAGGGGGTGGGAAGAGGTGAGCGCGCTCGCGACGCTTGTAGAGGAACTTCTCGAGTCCTCCTCCCACGCGCGCCGAGAGAGAGGGCAGTATTTACTTTCCGCGCCTTTTCCCTTTCCCACTCGAGGGCTCTCGTGCAGTCTCTTCCTCTCTTTTACCACTTCCTCGTGTGGCCTGCCCCTGTTTTATGCGGCTCTCCAAACTCTATCCTGTAATCGAATGAAATAGCGCTCGAGATGGCTGGAAAACAAAAATGCCAGTTTCTAATGTTTAATAAACTGCCCGACGCTCTCGCTCGGGCTCGAATTATAAATGATCTCGCGTTTGTAAATAGTTTAAATATGATCGCCGAGCAATCGGAGCGGGAGATACAAATGCTCTTGGAAAAATTCACCGAGCGATACGGTTTTCGATTACAGTTTTTTCTCCCCCCCCCCCCTCGCAAGTTGTTTCACATTGAAATCTGGCATGCTTTTGAATCATGAACTTGCCTCTATGGCTTTTTACATTTTTTTTATTTCAGTCGACTCTTTGAATCGGCCTCGACCGTGATATTGAAACGAATAGGAAGAAAATAAAGACGAGTCTATAAATTAAGCTATTGTTCAAGATGGATTTACAAATAATTATGGGATGTAGTCTGGGGTTAATATAAAGAAATGTTCGTTTATTTTAAAAATAAATGTTTGTAATAAATCAAAAAACAATTGTTTACAATATACGTTTGAATGTGACTCTTTTGTTTTTTCTTTTATGTATCTTATACACTGCTATGCAATAAGAAAGGAAACGAAAGAATTTAAAAATTACATAAATATATATATATGTATGTATATGTATGTATAATATGTATACTTTATAATACTATAATTTCTTTATTTGTTGAAGTAGGCGATGAAAATTGTTGTCTATCTATACAAACGCAAAGTGTGTAAACTAATTAATCCGGCGTAGGCCGGACAATGCGTTTTTGAGTTGACGTTTAGCGGAAGGCAAATAGCTACAAGGCACAGGTGAAATTATCAATCGCGTCTCGTCCTTCATCCTCTCGACGTCATTTCACCCAATAATCTCACTCTCATTCACCGAAACACTCGAACATTCAACATTTGTCCTTTTTTCGTTGGCCGAGCAAGTCGACAGTTGGCGAGACCGTCTCTTGATGCACACTCGGTTCCGCCTTGAATCCCTTCTCCCCCCTCCCTCCCATAATTTCACAAAGGTTCTCACTGATCCTTCGACATTTTTTTCTACGACAGCGTTTATCCGGTAAGAAAGTATATCGAGTACAAATGGTATATAGCGCTTAGGGAGGACTAGATCGATTGCACCCACCTATACTGGGTTTGATTGCCGACTAGCTGCTGCTGCTGCTGCTTCGTTATATTTGTTCATCGACTAAGGCTTATTTCGACTTTTTTTTAGACGTATGTATATTTAGAAATATTTGTCCTGACGTCAAAGACGTGATAAATCAGCTGAATACAATAGTGATTGATAAGAGAGCGAAGAGACGTAAGTTAGCATTTGACAAACGCCCCGGCCCTCCCTCGCGCATTCATCAATCATTATTAAAGTCAACGTCTTTGTTGCTTGGACTTGGTTGTTAACTAGGCATTGCTCTCGATCGGCGTCGATTCGTTTATCTTAACGCGTAGATTGCTGTTTCGTATTTATTATATCAGTCTTGTTATGCTACTGATTCGATTGAACGTATACTGCAGAGTTGGCGCGCGAGCTTTTTTGTTTTTTTATACAAAACGGGCCATCATGTCGATGCAAGTCCAAAGTCTGTGTCCCCCCCGATCATCTTGGCGTCGCGTCCAATTAATTTTCCTTATCGCCCGCGACGTTTGCAAGAATAAAGCCACGAGTCTATACGAGCAAGTATATTTACAAAGACGTATCGGCACAATCCCTTGCAACGTTTACACTGCCAATTGTCGAATTCGACGCGACGGAAAAGTGACCGTGAATCGCAGATTTCTTTTCTTCTTTCTCTCTTTAACGACCCGGTAGTCCTCGTCTTTACGTAATTCCTGCGGCACTTTTATTCTCTTTTCTTTTCTTTCTTTCCTCGCTGTTCTTTCTTGTTTTTTTACATAACCACGCGCGGCTGCAGCTTATACAGTGGGACTAGTAAGAGCGAACCGACCAATTAAATTATAACACATTATCCGTCGCGAACGAAGCGCAGTATTATACAAGTACGTCGTGCTACGACGGCGAGAGGAGAGGAAGCGACAATCGAACGGAAGGAAGGAACAAGAAACGAGACGACGATTTATTTTGTCTACGTCGGCATGTGAGTGTGTCTGTGAGCGTACGTGGGTCTGTCAAAGTGTGTATTGCAAGGATGAAAGGTTGCACGTTCTCGTTCACTGTCGGCAGCAAAAAATGTATACAGATCGATTTATTGGTTTTTCAAGTTCACATTTTTTTTCTTTTTTTTTCATCAAGTTTATTTTACACGTCACTCTCTTTATTATACACTCGCTACAAGAGGATCCACCTTTGCAACTTTACTCGCTCACAATTGTTCTCTCTTTCTTAATCGTTATTTTTATATATTATTCGTTAGTTTCTTTCATTTTTTAACGTTTTTTTCTTCTTTTTCGTTTTTTGATCGATTTTACAATGTCTCTCGTGAATCTCGTATTTGTTTTGTTGTCGTCGAACAAACCACTTTGGCCCCCTTTACGCGAACCCCGGGACCGTAATCGCCGTGGGCGCGGAAGACTCGGAGAACGAGTTATTTTTGGTCCTCCACACCATACGCGCTTATATGACTTTGCAAATGAAAACGAAAACTAAATGAACGAGAGGATAATTTAAAATTACAGCGTGAAATAAAAGTGCGCGCCCAACAACTTGATAATATAACTTAATCCAGCGTTATTGCACGAGGCGCAAAAGAAACAAAAAATTTAAAAAAACCAACATAACGTATCCACTGGCCATTCGTTTGGATTTTCCCTGGGGCTAATTTTGCTGTAAAATTACGACTTAGAATAATCGACTTTAACTTGGTTAACAGGACCAACGCGATTCCAACTTCATTGATTAAGTTATTAAATGCAACACATCGTATCTCTCGCGACGTTTTGGTTTAAAAGTTCAATTTCCGCTGTATTAGCGCGCCCGTGAACAATTTAACGCACGACATGAAAAATAAGAAAACAGAAGGTGAGCGTGCTTGTACGTTGGATCGAAAATTCAAGGGAAAAGCCAGGGAGAAACACTAAAAATCCACGAGCGCTCTCTGCACACTGTCATTCCATTCGCGTTCGCCCTCTCCTCTCCCTTAGCACCTTCGCCTCATCTTGCCTCATCTTGCCTGAAAAGGAAGATGGAAGAGAAGAGGAGAGAGAGAGAGAGAGAGAGAGAGAGAGAGAGAGGGTGGGAGAGGAGAACGAGTAAATAAATAGCGAGAAAAAGACAAGTCGCCACAACAATGTACAATTAAGACAGTATAAGGGCCCAGGCAGTGAACTCGCCGCTATCGCGTTCGCGCTCTCGCTTATACATACCAACGTGTTCAGCGGCGGCCTCCCTCGCGAATATTGCTCAAGACACGCGCGCGCGCGCACACATGTTTTTGTTCTTTTTTTGTTCTTTTTCTCTTCACAACGTTACTTTTAATTTTATTACATTTGCTTCTTCTTCATCTTCGTCGTCATAATTTTTTTTCGCTTTTTTTGGCACTACGACAATCGCGCCGGTTTTTATCTTGCTTTCCTCGTCCACATCGTCCTTCTTTAACTGTCTCTGGCGTTGCTCTCGGCCGGTGTCGCAGCGTCGATGCACCGAGGCAGGCCCATTCGGCCTCGCACCTCTATCTCAACAATATTGTCGTGTTCTTTGGCATGTTTTCTGTTATTTTTTTTTATATTAAGGTTTTTTTTATTTATGCGTGTCGGAGTGGCAGAGTCGCGTAGCTCGGATTCAGAATTGCTATTGTTACTTTCGACTTCCTTTTTTTCGTTTCTTCATTCTCTTTTAAGAACGACTTTCGTCGATGGAATTCTTTGAAAAATTTTATTTTGGAATATAATTTACGACCTAAAGATTTTTGCGTGCTTTTTTTTATTCTTTAGCTGAGATTCTCAGAGAATCCGTACTCGAGTTTATATTTGATTTTTTTTAAATTTTTTTTATATCTTTATTGGAATTTATAAATTTATCTTATTTAGAGACCTTTTTAAGTACAGTCGCGTATCGTACACTACGTTATCGCGGAATATAATATTTCTGTCGATTCAGCGATGGAGCAGCGGTTATACGGGCTCCGGATTGAAAAATAAAAAACACAAAACAGAAACAATAAAGATTTTACATACGTTTCTTTTTTTAAAATTTTTTTTTGTTGTTCTCTCGAACGATACCCCTCTTTCTCCGTAAAACTACTATGTGGCGATCTGTCTCGATTATAAAAAAATACGATTCATTAGGAAAAATCTCTAGTGTATAAATTTCTTTAAATATTCCCCTTACAAATAGACAATTGTATCGTACAGTTTGGAATATAGTGTTCGTCGCTTCGCTACTATTCGATATGGCGCGCTCATTTAAAACTCTAGTTATTATAGTAATAATAATTATAATATAATAGGCAACATTGCAACGTATTCTCATTCCTTAGAGGCGAACATGCTATGGAAGCTTCGGGATTCGAGCCGTAAACTCGTGTCGCGGCGCCGTTATCACCCGTCGCGCCTGTCTCGGCTGCACACGGGTGAAACCCTGGGCGGGAGGAGGGGGTGGGGGGGGGGGGGAAGGGGACTAGAACCGGCCAACCCGGCCCAGCCGGGCTCGCGGAGACCCCGAACCGAGAGACGCAAGCTCTGCCACCGGGGCACACGTAGCCGCGGAAGTGTCCGGTGCCCCTAATACGCCGCTGCTGCTGCTGCTGCTGCTCGGGCTGTGGGTACAGCCGAGGGCCGGATGCCGCTCGGGCTCGGCGCATCCCTGCGCTCCTCGGCCCTGTTGCGGCTGTCATCCGCGCTGATCGCACATGGAGCAAAATCGCCTGCTGGAAAGAAAGAAAACAAAGAGACACGAGTCACGTGATATATTTTTAACCAACTAGTGCGTGCAAGGGCGCGCCCCGTGAAAGCACAAGCGCTTGAAAAATCGTTAACCGACTGTCGATTGTTAGCTCTGGGTTAATGAAAGTACAGCCGGAAACAAAGTTTAAGCGTTTAGCCATCGATGCCTCAATGCCCGCAACCGACGATATAAAAGTCGTCCGGACCATTAACCCGGCGGCATGACAATTGAAACGCGCAAAGTCGATCTAATAAAATTTCATTACAATTCCATAGGCAAGATCGCGCGAGCCGCCGATAATAGCGTCCGGAGCCTATCCCCGCGGGTTTGCTCGTAAAACCAAGCCGACGGCTGGCCTCTGCGTCTTAATGGCTGGCTAATTGAGAAAGTTAACCTAGAGAAGCGCAAGCGCGGGCCGCGTCAATTTTAAGAGGCAAAGCCTGTATCTATCGGTCGAGCTCTGCTTATATTAATTGCCGGCTAGAGTAGAAAAGCTTGTCGCTCTGTGCACTATCGTCCAAACTCGGCTGCCGTATAGCTCGCTCGCAGAGGACATCTCTCCGCGCGTTTGCCTTATCTCTCTTTCTATGAGGGAAAATGCCAAAGGATGTGAATTCAATCCGCGGGGTGTCCTTGTAAACGAGCTTACTTGGCTATATTGAATGCATATACTTTACTGCAATACCAAAGATTTTCATCCCCCGAACTCGGCTTTTTTCACCACGGAATTTTCTCGAGTTGCAACAACATTGAAAGCCCCTTGATATAACTCTCGAGCATGACCCCAGGCTTGTTCGGATAATAAAAAAGAATAACCGAAAAAAAATAGAGGGGGGGGCGACAAATAACCGGCATTTAACGCGCTGCTGCCGGCGGCAAAGTATAGAGAAAGAGAGCATGGGGCTCGATGCTGGGCAGGTATAAAGCTTCGTCCGGCGCTTATACAGCCACGCGCTTTAAATTCTCATTTTAATAGCGCGCGGCCGACCCGTATATGAGCTCCGGCTCCCCGCGCGTTTACTCTCGTTACGTGCGCGCTCGCGCGGATTACTCCTTTTCATTCTCTCCTCTCTCTCTCTCTCTCTCTCTCTCTCTCTCTCTCTCTCTCTCTCCACGGGGCGGCCTCGCTGCTGCAACCTCCCCCCCCCTCCCCCGCTAAGCCGCGTGGCCCGCGGATGTTCTCGGACTTGGAGAACAAAGAAAGCCCTGCCTCGAAGAGAAGGAGAAGAGAAGGAGGATGTCGGGCGTCTTGGTCGACTCTGCAGACCCACCGCTTACACTAGCCCTCTCTTTCGGGCCACTGCAGTTAATGTAGCTTCCACATCTTTTCGCTCTCGCGCTGTATACGTGGAGAGTAGCACCGACGAGACTGTAAGACTGGGAAGGGCTGTGAGCCGGCTCTCACCCCCCGACCACAGGTTTTGTTGGACTATTTAGCTTCTAATTTTAATTGCACTCTCTCTCTCTCTCTCTCTTTCTCTTTCTCGCTGACTGACTCGAGTTCCGCACTCCGACTGTATAGGAGCGAGCGAGCACGGCCAAGCTCTAATCAAATTTGATTTTGCTCGTCAAGAATAAACACGCGTACAGTAGAACTCTCGCTGCTCGGCGCATAACGACGCGTTGCTTTATGCTCTTCGCTCTTTTGCTCTTGGAACTTTATTAAACCGATCGCGGATTAGGCTACATTAGCTCTCGTTATTAAGGCCCAAATGAATTTCAAAATTAAATGAGAACTCGCAGCTCGCGAACGGCGCGCTTACAAGTTTTTAGCCGCGGTGTAATGAGCGGTTATTACACATTTCCCGAGTGAACACGAGAAGTTTATCGGGATGTTTATACTTGCCTTAATTAGCTGGCTTTACGTACGCGATGCGTGAATTTCCTTTATATTTTATTTTTCATTTTTAGATTTTACGAACGCGTGTAGAACGTGAATTAGAAACACGAGGGAAATTTTCGACTGAAGCTTAAATAAATGCGTTAGCAGTTAAACAAAGATTCAGCGCCCGAGTTAACTAGGTGAGTATAAACGCGCAACTTGGGAATAAGAGTACGTATGGCGTAGAGAAGCGAGTGAAACGGTCGTTAAAGGCTTGCGAATTTTTCAGGAACTCGCCACGCGAAAGATATGGAAGGCACATTAGTCACGGTGCTGGAGTTTTCGATATTCAGATTGGTAAACACTCATACGTCTCAGTCACTCACTCGTCATCCAACCAATTTATTTTACCCTTTGCCCTTGAAAACGAAAGACACCCGATCCCCTTGACCATAAGCATCGAAACTATATCGACGTATACGACCACCCGTATTTCAAGCCGTATTCTCCTATCGGGAAACACCATGCCAAAGCAAAATGCTCGAAGACACGATAGAGCGAAACAATCTCGCTCGTCAGTGTAAAATTCATCCGAGAGCTCTGGCGAGTAGAGCCACGGAGAGGGAGGAGAAGCTAGTCTCTGGCGTCGAGGTAGAGGGCGATCGAGCAAAATCCCGTCGCTTCCGGGCTCCCGGGGCCGAGCGGCACGCGAGCCCCCGCGCTCGCGCGAGAGACACTTATACGGAAGCTCGGCCGGCACAATGGGGGCTGCCCGCTCGAGCGGGCCCGCATAAAGGAGAGCTACCCGGCTAAGCTCGCTCGGGGCATGCGGAAAACACACGGCCTGATAAATCGTGCGCCTCTAGCCGAGAGAAAGAGCTGCACGTGCCTCGCGTGTGCCCCGGCGATCGGTTTCTCGCTCGCGCCCTGACACGCCTAGCCGCCGCCGCCCCCCCCCCCCCTTGTACTCTTTGCCGATCGCTCCGGATTATTTTTCGGAGGCGGAAGGAGACGCCGTTGCCCGGGATTTCCGGCGTCTAATAACTCCGAACGGTATGGATTTTGAAGCGAGAAATTTTATCGAAAAATGCTAAAGAGCAGCATAAACGGATAGAGGTGTTAGAAGCTTAGGCGCAGAGGAGCGTGTGGGATTAGTGCTATTGGCTACTCACCGCGATCAGGCTTCCTGTAGTTCGCCCTTGACGCCGGGCACGCTGTGGTGATGCCTCGAGGCTAGCCTATTCGCCAGCTCGTGCATGACGTCGCGGTAGATGACGGTGTCGAGGTTCTCCCCGAGCATGTAGAGGAGAAACCAGTCGCCGACCTTGCTGCGCTTCACGATCGTCTCCACGGCCTCGCGCCTCACCAGCCGAAACCTCAGTCGCAGCAGGTAGACCCTCGTTCGGGGCGAAAATATTATGATGACCTAAGGACAGAACGACATTCTCCAATATATACATCTGAAACCAAAGCCCCACCCCCCGCTATCTTCTTCGCTCGAGCGTCTCCTCTTGTAATTAATGGACGAAGAAAAAAGAAAGCCATCACGTCCTAATCTAGGGCTTAATGATCGCCGATATTGCCGAGCAGCTGCTAGCCGCGTATAGCTAAGCCGCGCTAAGGTTATTGCCGTGTAGCCCTTGGCAGGCTGAAAGATCGGCTAGTTACGAACGTCCGCTGTTAGCGCGGGCAAAGCGCGAGAGAGAGGGCACAAGTTAAAAGTAGCCGTACGCCGCTGCTATTAAGCGTACGGCTGACGAGGAGCGTGAATTATGAAGGGAGACCCGGAGGTCCCTTCGTTCCGCTCCCGGAAAACAATAACAATAATGATAATAATAATAATCCAGTTTCATTTATTAGCGCGACAAGGAGGATTTGCTCTAGGAAGAAAACTCGAGCGCAAAGAGTCCGGGAAGGTCGTTTCTCTTTCTCTGCCTCTCACTCTCTTTCTCTTTCTCTCTTGCTCGAGAATGAGCCGGCTATTTAACGAGCTTATTTAAGCGGCATAATCTTCTTAATAAGCAAAGCCCTTAGGAGAGTTTGCTAACAGGCTCTAAAACTCCAGGGGCCCAAGAGAAAGGGATGAGAGAAAGAGAGCGAGAGAGGCAGGCGGCATGACCAGGCGCGGCAACACCGGTCGCTCCTCCGTCCGCGGAACGACATCGATAAATCGATCAGCCGCGCTCACGACTCTCGTATATATACACGAGGCGTAAAAAGCGGCATTAATCTTGCCCGGCGCTGCTCCCGCTATGCTCTCTACTCCCGAGTATGTGCGCGTCTGTATACGCCTTTCGGCGCGCGCATAATTCAACGCCGGCCTCCGTATGTACTCTATACTCTTGCCCCAGCTCTCCTCGCAATCTCTCAATCGCCGGGGCGCGTTGCATTCTTTAGATAGCGAGCGGCGATATCGAGAAGGGAGAGGTGAAGAGGCTGGGGAGTAGTCTTACCCTGTAGATGACGGTCAAAAGGCTGAGGACGCCGAGAAAGAGGAACCAGAACCAGAGGAACACGTAGATCTTCTCGTTGACGACGTTGAGAGGCAGGATGCAGACGGCGTCGTGGCGCTCGACCTCGCCGCTCACTCCGTACTTGTAAAACGTGCACTTGGTCATGCGCGGGAAGACGTAGATCATCGGGTCGACGCGGTCCTCCTGGTCCGACTCGAGGAAGCGCAGCACGTCGATGCCGAACGTCAGGAATGCCCCGTCGAAGAAACGATTCATCAGGAACATCTGACCTGCAACGTTTTAATTTTGCGCGATAATTTTGCTGTTCTACAGCCATGACGGGAGCAAAGGACGATACGGGACTCGGGCGCAATTGCCCAGAGAGACGCGGCGATTTTCCGCGCGGTCTCTTTGCCAGGGGTACTCCGACACCGGCAGCCAACGCTCGCACGATCCAGCTGAGCCCTTGCCAACATTTGCGGACTCTACCCTTCCCCGCTCCGTACTAGAACAAATTTCCTCGGACTAGCTCTCAAGCCGTACGTAATTGAGTCTCGGGAAGGTACAGATAGCCCGTGTTGCGTGTCTATACGTTAAGCATAGTACATGAGTCGCAGAGTTGGAGAAAGTAAGAGGCTTAATTGAGCGAGCAGGGGATAAGTCGTGGGAGGGCGCGGCGTCATTCCACACTCTTGATCTTCGCGTCGATAAGCCGTGGTCGAAATAAAGGCGCAAAAACACTCGCGGAGAACTCGCCGAGAGCCTGTGCAGGAGGCTTCGCGTAAAAATGGCCCCGAGTTTTAAGACTCGCGCGAGACTATGGGAAAATTCTGGATGGGGAGCGAGCGTGGCCGGACAGGCGAGTTAATTTCCGAGGGCGCGCGGCGTCACCCGCGCCAAGATTTATGATAATTGTCGAATCGGGGAAAAAGCGCACCGAGAGGGGATGAGAGCCGAGTGGAAAAGGAGGAGGGGGGAGTTGAGGGAACGACGAGAGTATGGGAGAGAGAGAGACTTACCGACGACGTTGAGAAAGGCAAGCGTCTCGCAGAGGTAGTACCTGTACGCCCACCAGTTGTGGAAGCGCAGATTCTCCCAGAGATAGTCCAGCAGCATCTTCTTCTTCTGCTTCTTCTCCACCTCGGAGCAGAGCCCGATGTCGAGGTCCATCATGAGAGCGTGAATCTTGCCACCCTCCCAGCCCTTCCACAGCCAGCGCGGCGTGTAGAACAGGATCGCCTGCAAATCGGTCGTACTTAGGATACATAACCTGCCCCCTTCTTTATGACTATATCCATCTCCAAACTTTTATTTTTATTCCTTTTTTTGTTTACAATTACGTACAATGCTTATTATTATGTGTTAATGTCTCGCTGGAGATTATTTCATTTCATATTTTACTCTGAATAATTAATTTTTACCCTCAACTTGATCAGTTGACGAATAATAAAAGAATTTCATTGCTGGTATTCCGCTGAGAACAAGGATCAATTATATCGGAGTTATCATATAATTTAAGAAATTCATCTTCATTAAATTTCCGATAGCGAAGATCAAGTCGATCGGAAGGATGCGCCGGCAAACGAGCGGAGCAAAGGTATATAAAAACGCGTGAAACTATTTTCCTCGGCGCGAAGCGTCTGCAGCCACAGCGCGCGCAAAAAGTTTGCAAAAGGCTAACAAATGAGCTTGCAATTTTTTCGATTAACATTCCCGAACTATCCTCCCTCCTCTTTTTCTCCGTGCACAGCTGCGCGCGCGCGCGCGCGGCTATAGAGGCCAATTTTTCACGAGCTCATCTGGAAATTCAAATTAATCTCGGGGCTGCGAGTATCGCAAACATCGCGGATTAATCGGTTAAAGTGCGCTTATCATTTATAACTCCATTCGATTCGAATAATTGAATCCATCCCTCCTTTAAGCCCTTGCGAGTGTCTGTGTTTACAGCATCCTATTCTGCTTTTGCTGGCGCAGCGCTAGGTCCGCTGGTGGTGCGCAGGCCGCAATCAATTCCCACGTGTAAAATCACAATAACAAATGCGCCAACAAGCCGGCCCGATCAATAAAAAGATCGAAAATTACAGTTCATCGCTCAACTCGATTCATCCCCCTCAGCCCCTTGATTTTTCAAACCCACCGCCTCTGTGTGTATGCCAAAGAAAGAGAAGCAGAAAAAAAAGGAAGGAAGAACAGAACTTGGTACCGAGGGCAAAATGACGCGCAGCCGAGGTAAACGAATAAAGAATCGGTGGCGTTAAAACACACGGATATACGCGGACTACACGCAACAGCGGCAGAGCACGAGGATCAGGCCAATGGCGCGAAATTCAAATTTATCGCGTCGGTGGGGCGAGAGGGAGAGGGGGAGGCGCGCGTTATTAATAACACATTCTCCAAACGAATTCCCGCGGCGGCTGAGAAAAAGGCGCATCGCGATAACGAGGAAATATGCCCTTTCTGGCAGCGGCCCGCGTACCTCGCCTCCCTCCAGCTTACCCTTTTTCCTCGCCTTTTTCTCGCACGCGCGCGCGCGTACTTGGGGCTCGTTTATTTCACGGCGCGCCGGATAAATCGCGCCCCGAGAGCTCCATACCGAGGGAGAAAGAGAGAGTGAGAGGGAGATGCGTTGATTGTAATTGAAAGTTGGAGGGCCCGCGTACACGTACACGCACGCACACACGTGCAGGTATATGCGCGGGAAAATGTTTTAATCCAGGGGGCCTGCGTACGTAAGATCGATCTCATTTTCGATCTGCCGAAGCTGCTCGGACGCAGATGCCCCTTCGGATATGCCAGTCCCCAGGCCTCGCACCACCGCTTGCCCTTATCTCTTGGCATTTCAAGCGATTTGTAAATTGCCAATTTTAATCTGCCTTTTTTTCTCTCTCCCTCTCTCTCGCTCCTTATGCCTCACTTTTATCGAAAATACCGCACATTTTTTATAAATCTTCGAGATTAAACCTTTACGAGAACCACTATGGACATACGAGCGATAAAGTTCTTTTTATTTTTATATAAATATCGCGCAAACGAAAAGATTAAAACGGAGAATTTGGTGATATAAAAAAGGTTTTTCTTTTATCTCACTCTTTTTTTTCTTAAAAAAAAAAAACAAATAATCCAATCAAAACAAAACACAGAGAAGGAGGAGAGGCCAGGTAAGCGTGAAACGCGCGTGTGCCTCTCGAGAGAGAGAGCCGCAGCGACCCGCGAACTCGTGGACGTAGAAAAAGAGGCGCCGGGCGCAAAAGCGCAATTATAAACGCAACAGCAGCAGCAGCAGCAGCAGGCGGCAGGCAGCTCGATGAGCCGTGCACAACTTGTCGACTCTCAGCTATCTGCGTATATTTATAAAGCGCGTTTCGGTTGTATGCGAACGTCCGACCTTACGCCGCTCTCGCAATTAAGTTCACGGCTAGGGAGAACTAGCAAAACGTTGCGCTTGCACAATAGGCCAAGAGCGGGAAAGGAGCACTGAAGAGGTATGCCGGGAAAAGAGATACACTCAACGTCATATTCTCCATGGTTTGTGTTGCAAATTTTCAAGACAAAGTCTTTATTAAGAGCGCGAGGTGCAGAGTACGCTCGTTTTTACCTACGGAAAATGGTATTGGGAAAGGTAATTAAACGCCGTTGTGGTCGTAATTAAAATTTAAATGGGCTAGCTCGCGCAGCTCGCCGTATTGCGAGTGATGTAAAATTAATTAATTTCGCCAAGTGTGAAAGCGTTTTTGGCAAGAGCCGCCTTTCCTGTGCACGTCAACTTGGCAGTCTCGACGCTCGAGCGTTACTCAATACTCGCGCATAAAATGTTGCATATTTCTTAAAGAAACGTAACGAATAACCGCTCTCTCATTCTCTCTCGCGGTTGCTATTTATAAAAATTTCGTGGTTAATTTAAACCACGTAGTTCGGGGATACGTGTGTTCTTAATTTGCGTAATTCGTTAAAGAGAGCCTATTCATGTTGCAACCGACCCAAAACTGCTGCCTTAATTTTTCAGATTACCCTTCTCTCAAACGTAAATTACTCTTTATCCTCGACTCACGCACTTCCAGGGGATTATTTATCGGTCGGATCGAACGAACGTATAAATTGTTCAAAGTCGCGAATTAGCATAATAGCCGTAAATTAAAATCAAGATCGTCAAAACAACATGGGTCGGCATTTAAATCTCGCCGCGGTCGCAGCATCTTCGCCTCGATTTATACGTACGTACGTAAAAACAAACAGCCCCATTTCTCTCTCCAGCACTCGCCCTTCGGTCATCTGCGGAAAAGAGCCGCGTGAAAAGCACGACGAACGGCCCTCAAGTCGCTCGTAGCGCATTGTCTCCGAATCCTTGTTTTTTCTCCCCATCCGATCTGCAACAATGCGAGTACCGTTAAGGTGCCTATAGCCTAAGGCCACCGCAATGGTCGACCGCGGGAGAAAAGCCGCTGGAGCTAGGCGAGTGCTCTGGAGCCTACATATACAGCGCGACACGCGCCACCAATATCCAGAGGATAAACCTCGCTGGTGTCCGGTAAAGCACCGAGAGCTGGGCGTTAATTGCGGCGACGCACGACCGCTTATCATAATCCCTGCCGCGGCTCTTCTCACGGCCTCGGCCCCCTCCCTTGGCCATCTCATCCTCCTGCTACCGAGAGAGCTCCGCTGCATGCGTAACAATCGCGTCCCATCCTCTCGTTGGTCGCGCGCGACTAGATTAGATAGCGCTTGGCGTTGCGCGCGAAAGCTTCGTAATTGAGCGGGATAGACTTTTCCTACTCGCTGAAGTAGGCGGACCAAGGGAAGAGGGGAGGTATAATAGTGTCGTCGCGAAAATGTAAAAGCTCTGGGGCTCTCTCGCGTGCTATCGGCCAATTCATTATGCTACTCTGCCGCTGCTGCCGCTGATAAAACTGTCGTGTAAATAATGATCGGATACCGTAGCTTTGCGATAGCTCAAGGTAGCGCAGCGTGTAGTTCCAACGGAGGCTAGCAAGGCCAAGCGGGAAGCTTATCTAAACTCGACACTCTCCCGACCACAGAGCCTCGGCCTTTCTTACATTTTTCTACTGCGTAAGCACCGTTATTTTCTCAACAAGATCTTGTGCAAACTTTGTTAATTGCCAGATTGTTTGATATTACCATACGACTCGAATATTCAATTAATCTTTCATCCGAATATGACAAATGCCACATTAATAAAAGATTCATCAGAAATACACACGCCTAAGCCAATATTTAGATAAGCCGAAGCAACGTTTAAGCAACGAAACTACGCGAGTATCTGTTTTCAAGCCGTGTCGCCCCTTATTACGAAAAGAAAAAGACGGCAATAGAGCGTGGAAGCGAGTCATCCGAGCGCCAAGGGCTCACAATGATCGCAGGAGAGAAAGAAAGCCAGCGAGGCTTCGAACGAGCGTCACGCAGATACGGTCTCCGATGCAAAACGCCCGGCGTCCGTGATCCGCGGGATCGCGCGAGATCCCCGCAATAATAGCGGCCCATGAGCACAGAGCTAACTCGCGTATATCTGCATGCGCTCCCTTCCTCGCATCAATCTTCCTCGGCGGAACAATATCCCGACGCGCGCTAGCCAGATAGTGCCTTCGTTCTTCTCTGCCCGTCGTCTCGGCGGCTATAGTTGTATCTTCGGGGGGCCCCTCGCTATCGCCGGCGATGCATCATTGCCCTCGGCTGCAGCGGGACACGCGTCGCGCTTTTCGGCCTATCGCACCGAGACTTGCGCCGACGCAACTCTGTCTTCTGCCTCCCCCCCCCCCCACCACCTCTTCTCCGGCAATCGAGCTGCGATTCTGCACGTATGTTTCCTCGGCTTCGCTTCGGCAGCCTACTCCCCCCATACCTCTTCTTCTTCCTCTGCCTCCTCCTCCTCCTTCGTCTTCTTCTCGTTTGACGATGCAATCTTATTGAGCCATTTGTGCACGCCTGGGCGAAGGACGTGCTGACCGATAGGACAGCCTGTATGCTCTCGCTTAATACGCCGACGCAATACCCCCACACACGTCGCCTCTACACGTATAGAAATGTATAAAGAAAAATTACTATACTGTATAGTTCGCGCGGTATATACTCCATGTATAGGGAAATTTTACTACATGTATAATAC